>JAAOAU010000616.1:0-42772 GCA_013186845.1 Fusarium sterilihyphosum
AGGGTGTTCTGGTTCTATCGGTGGAGGCGGAGGTGAGCAGCCCGGGGAAAACCATCGTGACTGCTCATTCTGGTGCGTATGCGCGTGAGGTTTGCTGATGGAAGCGATAAATGGCGGTGGTAATGGTTGACGGAGGATTAGGTAAGTTATTTTGAGGCGTTGAGCTGAGGAATGAGGCTTGCTGCAGTTGGGTGGGGTGCAGAGCTGAATATTTTTTAAAAAAAAATTTACCAAGAAAGTTAATAGGAACAGTTAGATTTATTCAAAAGCATAATGTTATTCATTCAGCTGTTCCGCATCGTGAGTGTCTAGAGGTAGCTGAATCAGTTTCACATCTCCCCTACTACCTAGGTAAGTTAAAGGCGGTAAGTTGCAATAGTGCTTGTGACACGATTGCTGAAACTACATAATGGATAACCGTCATTTATCGACCTACTTGACTATGGAGTTATTTTAGATTTTAGAGACTTGAATTTTATTAGATGTGAATATGTTTCTTCACTTAGGAGAATCAGAGTGTTATCTTTGACCTATGGCTTGTATTACCTAGTCCTTCAGTTGTTTATACTAAAAGTGTAGAGTGGTCGCTCTAAGTATAGCAGCAGTACGATCAGAAAACAGCTGCATCAACGAAGAACAAGCATGCATGATTATTTGGTTGCCCTATATCAGATACAATTGACAGTTTGCATCGTACTCTACACAAGGTAAAATTAAAAGCGACTTAATGATGGAGTATCATTAGAAGCAGAAAGCTGATAGCTATGACGGTTCTTCACTGACTATACTTCAACTAGAAAGCTTCTCCTACACCTCATAACAACGTCTTCCTAACATCAGTTGCTGACTCAGAGGCATAGCAAGGCCTTCGGTAAGTGTTGTGCTTGAGAAAAGCTGCTGCTCCCCTTTCGCTCAGACTCCTGCGGGCCATGGACTAACTAGTGATATCAGAGCTTCTATATTAACGTTATCGAGCAATTTAATTCGGTCACGGAAAAGGAACGAAAGAAATAAGACGTCCGGATTTTGCTCATGTTGATACTTGTGCAGTATATACTAGTAAACCAGCCAAAACACGATCTCTTGTATTGATGAACAGGAGTGTGCAACAGTATTTGAGAACGCAAGACAGGCACGTATGTAAAGTGCCCCGTAGACTAAACCTCAGAAAGGCAGGAGAAATACGGATATGCTATGGACGCAAACCGTCCAAGTGATCCGCCGTTGACGCACCCCACGCTTTGGTTGGTAACATTGATGGAGATGATCACCACACCAGATCGACAACCCCGCATGTTAACTCATCTCGAAACTATCAAGACGACAGAATCGGGGAGTTGATTGTTCCTTGCTCACCTCCGTTATCAGAATCAGAAGGAGCTCACTCGAGAATACCACGACAATGAGCGGTCAGACAAGGTAGCTCGTGTGTGAAGTGAAGCCCAGAAACTGACTCGTCAAATCAGGATAATTGCTGCGTACAGAGTACTCCGTAGAAACTGTCACAATATCACTGAGTAATATGAAGGTGGCAGTGTGGGCGGCCATTATCATCATCTCGAAACCGCCGACTCAAAAATTAAGATTGCAGAATGCCTGTTTCACGTCACTCTGCTGCACAATAAGCACCGTTCATATGCGCAGTCATCCATCATATCTGCAGCGGTGCAGCCCTTCCAACCCCTCCTCTTCAATCTTCAGTATGCACCATACGACATGCTTGATGCAGGCACGGGGGTTTGTGACCAAAGTCCCATCATCAAGTCAATGACCGGTCCGAGGCTTCGCAAGCGGTGAGATGAAGTTGACAACATCAAAGGTTAGCGCGCCGCCAGGGTTTTAGACCTTGTGCGGCTAATAATCGATCATTTCGCGCTTAGAAGGTTGGATGAGTCTAGTAGTGAGTTTAGAATAAGTCCATGGCTTGGCTGACGTGAAGCTTTGTGTTTTGATATAATTAAATCAATCACATGCTGAAAGCAATGGCAACTGACTTTGGAAAAGTCCAGGAGCAACACGACATCTTGCAACATCTCTCTCTACATGAGACTGATGAACTGACAACAAGGCTTTAGATCTTTGTCATATCCGCAGCCAGTCGTTCCTTGCAAATGCAGGCATTGCAGGTCCATAATCCATATCTCGTTGAGGATCTCGCTCCTTGTCAGCCGCTAGTTCTGTATTACCTACATCAAGCCCGCTAGACCACTTGTCAAGGACTCAAGCCTCCTGGACATCAAAGCTTGCACCCGAAATAGTCTCAGCAGTACGTGTATTACAGCGTTGAGATTGTGCGAGACTACGACTACGTATGTACACGGAGTCCTAACGGCAGCGCCAAGTCCGAGCCCTGACATGGGTTTTCAGGGATGACGACGATCTTGTCCCGTCATTGCTGGCTATGCTCAAACAAGCGAAGTGAGTGAGAAAAAGGGGTCTCTCGGCGATGGGCTCGGCACAAGCCAACAGTCGGCCAGCTCCACTCGCTGAGAGGGGGGAACTTGGAAGCACGCGACTTTGTGCAGGATAAAGCCCGTCATGCATAAACTGCTGTGGAGGAAAAAGCAAATTCCCCATGATATGATGATGTGAGCTTTGCATTGGCTCCAAAAAGTTGGCATGTGCTACGAAGTGAAGTGCTTTAATGCTAGTATGTGCATACGTGGGATGTTTGGTGTCACATTGAAAGCGGCGGACAAAGCCAATCGACTGATGATCACTGATCCGAGAAGACAAAGGGAAAAACCGTTCGCTCGTGGCGTCTGTCTCGGACGAATGATATTGCTGAAGCGACAATAATAAACCGAGGGTATTTTTGGCTCCGATCTACTACTATGGGGCACTGCCGCATGTTGATGATATTACGAAGACTGGAGCTGGAGCTGAAAAGTTTTGGCTTGCAAGTACCGTACATACCGTTCAACCAACAAGCTGGATCAGGACCACCAGAGAGGCTCAAGGGCGTGAGGATACAGTACCCAAGATGAAGGCCTAACCTGCCTTTTGGCTTGTGTTTCATATCACACGGCGCCTCACGGTTGGGCGCTTGCATGTGCATCCGGAGGTGCTCATGAGACCTCAATCCCGAGGCACTATTTACGACTTTAAACAGAGGGTGTGATGGTCTCGACGATCTTTGTTGTTGCAGAGGTCTTTATTTCCCTCATGACGGGTTTGATTGCTTGATGAAGCACTTGGCAGCAATCCTCATCTCCAGGGAAGCGGCGTTTCCAGAGCGTGGTTTCGTCATTCGTTATATTCGACGGGGAGATCGATCAAGGACGGTGCGCACTGTTGACGTATGAAGTATTTCTCTTGACTAGTCAGGCACCGAAACCCGAGCATCGATGCCTATAGCGCCGCAGTTGTGCGTTTTATTAAGGGTTGACCACCTTATTACTCCAGATAATCGCCTGTGCGGTCGATTTACTGTAGATCCCGTATTGCACCATTTCCCTGATTTGGTTGTCAGCCACGCGACAAGGACTCTCTCTCTCTCTCTCTCTGTCTGCTGAGCATTACAGTATTCTTACCGACTGTCAAGTGCCGCTGGGCGTCATCAGAAGCTGCCCAAGTCAGCCGTGGTCAGCCACCTCATCTTGGACAGAGCACAGCATCCACGGCAGTCAGGCTGAACCAACGATCCGTCATCTGTGACAGCTTGCTGTGGCTTTCAGCTGAGGTGGATTATCTTGCATTTCATAAGCAGCCAAAGTTCTATTCAGGGGGGCTGTGACGACGGAAACGCCTTGGCTGAGTATAATTTCTCACCATAGGCTTTGGGACATTGATCATTTCGAGGTCTAGATCCCCCATTTGAGTATTATTATTCAACTTGGACAAATGTTGTTTACCTGGGCCAGGTATCTAGTGTTGCAGCCGCATCCATGCCCATTTCTGCTGCTGTTGCATCGTTCTCGTCGCCGCCACTATTTCCATGCTCCGCTTTCCGTCACCCCGGCCCTGCAACAATTCGTAGGACTTGCGATCTCTCATGACAAAAAGATCTTGATAAGTCATTGTACAATCATGCGACTCCTTGGTACGTTTATTTTGGCACCCACTGTCAAAGAAACTTTTTATGTCCCAAAAATATACGCCAATACGATGTACAACAGATACGGCCGGCCCCGAAAAAGATGAACCAAGCCAAGAAAAAACACTGGACATCAAATCACAGAAAACGAGGGATCTACGGACTTCAGTTGCAGTCTATCACACGGTGCCTGATTTTGGAGTTACCTAGAAAAACGCCACAGCCCGTATCTTTTCAGCCGCTTCACGATGAAGCTCGAGCTCGAGCTCAAAGTAATGGGAGCAAAGTAATAAGGTCAATTTTCTTAAGGCCTTGGTTTCTGGTCCCAGTCACTGTCTGCCAGGGACAAAGCAGCGGCACCAGGACAGGGTCCGGTGCTTGTCTGCAAGAATAAAGCCGTACAGTAACTTAGCCAAGCTTAGCTCAGGTGCCTAGGTCCCCCCTGGGCCCCCCTGTCCTGGCGCTGGACATCCACCACACCTAACCAGCCGCCTCCTCCACCGCTACATACAACTGGAGACTGAGAGTGAATGCACTGGCTTTGAGCGGGATCCTGGTTCAGCAGACTGCTCAGCCTTACTTAGTCGCGGTGAATGGGTCCCTGGCCTTGGTCAATATTTACTGGAGGTACTCCGTACTGTATGTATTTGGCTCAGCTTGGGATATATAACTTTGGTCCTCCCCCCCCCCATCGACTGTTCTCTTCTTGCCTGCATTACCTACCTTACTGGTGCATCTTGAACTTTGTCTGCAGGCGTGGCTGTTCGTGTGCGTGCTCGCGTGATTACCACCCTCTTATATATTTAAGAGTATTTCGTAGACTGGCGGACTTGTTGGGTTCGTCTTCCCACGCTCGCATTACACCTACGTATACACGGACACGCCAAATCATGAGAGGAGGCCTTTGGAACTGCTTAGAACTGAGGATTGGACGACCAAACATTGCATCTTGCTGCCCATAAACGAAACGATGAACCGAGATATGAAGCTGGATGTTGAGTCCATCATGGCCGACCAAGACAAGAACAGCCGCTATGAAGGCTACTTCGCCTATCGACCACTATCCAACCTACCTACACCGCCCCCAAGCTCTCGCAACTCATCCGCGGCTCAATCACCACGAACTACACTTGACGATGGAGAGCCATTGATGCCTCGATTTCGAGGTAAGTGGTAGCACTAGCACGGCTGGCAGAAGATCCAGCACTGTTGATGTGTAACATCACGTTGTTTGATCTCCTGTCATGTCACGCTGCGCACAAAGCTTGTTTTACTAACACACTATCCCTATAGGCCCTGCAATCCACCTTGTCAACCTCATCCCGTCATCTGCCTCTCTGGCCACGGCCTCTGTCCCTCTTGTTCAGGCCATCCTGAGCCGCGCCAATCTCCCGATTGAGACCGTTGCTCTCGCAGTATGCATTCTCGATAGCCTCGACTCCCGTTTCGCCCGACGATGGCGCCTCTCGTGCCCCCTGCTGTCCGGCTACTTCTCCTCCACGTCTAAGCGACACACTCTCCCGCCGACCCCCATCATGCCTCAACGACAGCAGTTACACATCGACTCAGTCAACCCCGAGCTCATCATTCTGGCAGCTCTTGTCATTGCGGTCAAGTTCTTGGAGGATCCTCAGGAGGCTTCTCAGTACTATTGCAAAGTCTGGGGCCGGGGCATGTGGTCACACGAGCAGCTCAACACCACCGAGCGATGCATCATGGAGAATCTCAACTATCGCATCATGCCCCTTTGCGACGAAGACTGCCTGACGGATGCTATGGTGGATATGCAATATGCCGCTCAGCAGCCCCAATGGGACATCAACGAGCATATGCCTGCGGATAGTGACGACGAGAGCGACGACAGCAACAATCATAATAATTATGTGCCTAGCCACTCCAGATCAAAGACACTCGGCACAGGATCGGCTGTATTGGGGTTGGGCCTTTCTCTAACACCTGTCGATACCCCGACTGCCGAGGCCAACCACTCGACTACCCCGCAACCGTCAAGGCTCTGCAATGACTACTTCAACCATTTCCAGGCACGAGAGGATTAAAAAAGGATAACCGGCGTTGTTTCTTCACTTTTGGCATTACGAGGCGTTACCGTGGATACCAACACATTTAGCGACTTTTTATGGATTGTTTTGACAGCGACTCGACTCGATCCGGCGTGATAGGCATCTTGTTATGTGTTGTTTTGGGAATCAGACCCCTTTCATAACGCTCCTGATTGGACGACGGGGCGGGAAATAGCATTGTTCTATATACGGAGGCATTCAGGGTGAACATTGAGTTCCTACAATCGAGGCACAAGTTTATTTGGGATTGATTTGGATTGATTTGTAGCTGGGTTGGCCTACATGGCATCATAGGTTGAAGCACGGATATGGCATCTGATCTGAAGCTAGGATTACACATACCCCTTTCCGTATATTCTAGTCAATAACTACGTACTTTTTAATGTTCTATAAATGGCTCCCGGTCCCGTACAAATCGCTCCGACCCTTGGCATATCAAATCAGATGATATCATGCCAGCATTTCTCAGGGGGGATCCACACTGTTGACGTTGATGTCTTATCCCGGGTTCACCGCATAGAAAAACTCCTGATGTGTATACTATGCTGAGATACGGCAATTGGTGCCGGCTTGTTGTTTTTATTATGTGCTGAAGATAAGTGGTATTGATTACTGTATCGAACGAGAGTTGCAGTCATGAAACTATTTTGGTATTGGCCGTATGCTACTCAATCACCCACTCCTCGTCCATGGACTATTGTTTTAACGAGGAGCTCATTCATCATTTCGCTTCTGTATCTGGGTACAAGTTGAAAATGATTGAGTATCTGTAGGACACTAATACATCTCTTTAAGGACTCAGCCTCTTCAATGTCCACTCCTCTTCCTCGCCCTCCCGTTCATAGACGAACCTGTCGTGAAGTCTACTCTCCCTTCCTTGCCAGAACTCGATCCTATCCGGGATAATCCTCAGCCCACCCCAGAACTCAGGAACAGGGATTTTCTCCTGCCCCTCGAACCGCTTCTCAACCTCTTTAACCCATCCCTCCAGCTGCTTGCGGCCATCATCATCGTCACCTTGTGGCTCAAGTACTTGACTCTGTCGACTAGCCCATGCGCCGACTCTGCTTCCCCGAGCTCGTGTGTCGTAGTATGTCTGGCTTTCTTCGCGGGAGATCTTCTCTACCCGTCCTTCAACGTGGACTTGACGCTGTAGGGGTTCCCAGAAGAACAACATCGCAGCACGGGGGTTGGTCGCTATATCAGCTGCCTTGCGAGACGTGCCCAGGTTGGTGTATATGACAAAGCCGCGGTTGTCGAGCTCCTTCAGATACACAGTACGAGAGGAGATACGACCTGAGGGGAGAGAAGCTGTTGAGAGAGTGCATGATTCAGGATGATCTACGCCAGAATCATTCTCTTGAGCACGGGAGAACCATGCGTGGAATTGAGGGATGGGTGATGTTGGGTTTAGCTGTGAGCGAACGAGAGTTCCTTTGGTAAACTGCTCGGCTTGCCCTGTTGCCTGATGGCCTGCGGGGGCGACTATGAGTCGTTAGTAAACTGTTCCATGAACAAATAGTGTTGTAGTGTTGTAAAGAGAAGAGTCATGATGACAAGACTGGCGGGGTAACGTGATACATACAGATGAGCTTCGAAGTGTCTGCTGAATGAAGGGCCATTTTTGCAGTAGAGAAGAACCTAGAGCCGAAGTTAGGTATTAGAAGACGCATTGAAATATATATGAGTCTCCTGTAGGAAATCATGCGATTTGACTCACTGGACGAACTTTGAGGCATACGATGGAATGGTATGTTCAAGAGAAAAAAGGTACGTACTGCGCTATCGGCGGGTGGTGGAGTCATGACATCTTTGAAGTGAAGGAAGTTTCTATTTGCTACCGTTATTCCAAGGACACACAGAGATTTCAGGAAATGGAGCTTCATTCATAGTACAACACGGACTGTAAATGAATAAACACAACAGTGTCAATATCAAACAGTTGCAATATTAGTTAAAGACTTCGCCGAGGAACTTATGAGTACCTGCACTACCCGTCTCATAATATTCACGCCACCAAAAGCAAGAGAAAACAGGCATGCACACGAAACACACGGAACGCACGGGTGAAATAATAAATAAGTATTAGATTAAATAAACGTATACGACGATACGTATATATACATGATACATAACATACATAAAACCGTACGCCGACGACGTGAGTCGCGTTTCATTTACACGTTCTATAACATCAAATGTCGTTCACGGGCATCATCCTGGAATGCTTGCTAACGCACGCCAATTTCTATCCGGCTTTGAGAAAAGCAAAAATTACAAAAATCCAATCATGTCATGTCATGAAACTTTTCAAATCCTTTCCGACTCATGTATAAGTTTACGAATCAGCCATAACCAACGCCAACAGAGCCATGCGGCAGTAGAGGCCATAGCGCATCTGAACATCATGTTAGCAATGTGATAAACTTGTCGTAGGAATCGATGCTTACCTGTCGGAAGTATGCAGCCCGCTGGTCGAAGTCAACCTCCTCAGCAACCTCCTCGTTGCGGGGGAGAGGGTGCATAACAATTGAAGAGCTCTTAGCATGCTTGAGCGAAGCGTTGTCCACTCGGTAAGAGTTCTTAACGCGCTGGTACTCCTCCTCGGTAGGGAAGCGCTCCCGCTGCACACGTGTGCAGTACAGGACGTCACTGCGAGCCAGGATCTCAGGTGTGAGAGTCTCAGACTCGCAAAGAAGTTGGCCGGAAGCAACGAGCTGCTCTCGGACCTTAGGTGGCAAAGCCAGAGCCTTGGGGGCGACCAGCTGGACCTGGACGTGGTAGTGTCTCAGTAGGTATACAAGGGAGTGCACAGGTCGGCCATAGAGAAGATCACCCAGGAAGGTGATGGTCAAGCCCTGTACAGTACCCAACTCCTCACGGATGGTGAAGAGATCAAGGAAAGCCTGCGTGGGGTGCTCCTTGCTGCCGTTGCCACCGTTGATAACAGGGACAGGGCTGTATTTCTCTGCAACATGAACGCTGGCCTCCTCAGGGTGACGGAGAACAACAGCATCACCATAGCAAGCCAGAGTACGGAGGGTATCCTGGAGAGTCTCACCCTTCTGGACAGAAGAGTGAGAGGTAGAGATGGCGATGGTGCGTCCACCAAGACGCTGCATAGCAGCGTCGAACGAAGCCGACGTGCGAGTAGAGGGCTCGTAGAAGAGCGTGGTCAAAACGCGACCTCGAAGGATGTTCAAGACACCTTCGCGCTGGACACCAAGACGCATCTCCTGAGCAACGGTGAAGAGCAGGTGGAGATCAGCTCGGCTGTAAGACTTGACGGACAGGACGTGTGTGTTCTTGAACGATGAAGGCCGAGCCAGGAGCTGCTGCAGAGAAGAGCTGACCAGAGGTTGGAGCTGGAGGCCAGGGGCGAGCTCTTCAACAGGAGCAGTACCACGAGCAGGCGAAGGCAGAGTAGCGCCAACAGCACCAGTATCGATACCACGGAGACGGTTCAGAGGCTGGAAGCCACCCAGCATGGACATGCGGCGGGCTTGGGGAGAGTCGGTGGCTTGAGCGATCGAGGTGGTGGGCTTGACTGGAGGCGACATGGGAGGAGCGATATGCGAAGACATGTCCTTACCTTGAGGCGAGACAGGCAGGACTTCACCATCAAGGCAGACAGTAGTGTTCTGGAAAGTGACTCGTTGAACAGATCCACGCATAGTGCGACCCACAAAGGGAGACCAGAAGGTCCCAGGAGCCACGGTGTAGGGGCGGTCAATCTCAGCCTCAATAGTGGTACCAGACTGGTCGTGGAGCTCGAAGATCTCCATAGGGTTGGTGTAAAGGCGGTCCTTGATGTCGTCAACAGTCAAACGACCCTCAGCAACTGAGGTGAGCAGTAGAGGGAGAGCATCAGAGATACCCATATGAGGGTCGCCCTTATGGCCGAGGGAAGTAGCCAGGCGGTAAGGCAGACTACCAATGGAGAACACATCAATCGTCGACATGTGCTGCCAGAGTGCCTTCTGATCAGCTACAGTGGGCAGACGCTCGCACTCAGGGTACTCGTCACGGCTAAGGTACAGAGAGTAGATCGAGACGTCGCAAGTGACTTGGAGTCCCTTGGCCTTGCTAAGGGCGATAAGCTTGATATCGTCCTTGTTGGTGACCGAAGTAACGTGGATGCGACGGTTGTGGAGGCTGGCAAGGAGGAGAATAGAGGCCAAGTCGGTCAGCTTAGCATCGGTGACGATAGGCTTGTGCGTAGGCCAAGAATCGAAGTGAGCAGTGACAGCAGCGACCTTGCTGATGTTGCCAGAGAGGTGATTGAAGGGGATGAAGAGTGAGCCAACCTCACCGGTAACATGGCTGATCTGATCAGCATTGTCCGAGGTAGCGGCCACCGAGAAGTTGTAGTCACAGTAGCCACCACGTCGGCTGTTCTGTTGAGCGGTCTTCAAAGTGAGGGCATCAGTGATGGCGCCATCAACACCCAGAGGCATAACCCGGATCATGCTGAAACCAGCAGAGATAGAGGCTTTTGTCACTGTCTGAAGGTCATCATTGCTGGCGGTAGCGATACCCGGAACAAAGGCTGCGATGTTGATTAGACCAGGCAGCACGATGGTTCGGTGGCTGGTCTGGTAATCGCGCTTAGAGACCTCAAGCTCGAAGTGGCGGGCAATGGCCTCAACAAGGATCTTGGCGTTCTTGACGTTGGTAACGAGAGGGATCTGGTAATCAACAGCCATACGTCGAGTCTGGTAACCCTTACTCATGTAGTTGGCAGGACGACGGTACTTGTTGTTGGAAGGCAAGTTGATGTACAGATCGATGGTGTTCTTGGCCAGATGCTGGGTGAGAGAGAACTCAGAGCTGCGATCCTCCTCCTTACCGAGAACCTCAAGGTATTGACACTGAACGCCGTGCTCCTGGAGGAAATCGGCGGTACCGGAAGTAGCGAACAGCTTGTAGCCGAGCTTCTCAAGCTTCTGAACAGAGGGAAGCATCTCACGCTTGTCCTTGTAGGATCCAATGGACAAGAGGATGTTCTTCTTGGGGATCTTGAAGCCAGTAGACATCAAGGCCTTCAGATAGGCCTCATTCTTGTCAACACCGAAGCAAGCAACCTCACCTGTAGAGGCCATCTCGACACCCAATACGGGATCGGCACCGGAAAGACGAGAGAAACTGAACTGAGGAACCTTGACACCGACGCAATTGGGAGCAAGATCGGTGGGAGGGTAGGCCTGGAAAGGCTGGCCCATGATGGCCTTGGTGGCCATCTCGATCAAGTCAACACCCATGACCTTAGACACGAAGGGGAACGAACGTGAGGCACGAACGTTACACTCGATGACCTTGATGTCGTTGTCCTTGGCAATGAACTGAATGTTGAAAGGGCCAGTGACGTTGAGGGCCTGGCCAATCTTGCGAGTAGCCTCCTCAATACGCTCGATGGTAGTGGCTTCCAAATCTTGAGGAGGCAAGATAAGGGTAGCATCACCAGAGTGAACACCAGCGTTCTCGACGTGCTCGGAGATAAAGTGTCCAATAACCTTACCGTCCTTCGCAACGGCGTCCATCTCAATCTCCTTGGCATTCTCAATGTACTTGGTAATAACGACAGGGTGTTCCCGAGAAACCTCAGCAGCCTGGTCCAAATAGTTCTTGAGATCCTTCTCAGAGTAAACTGTGTTCATCGCAGCACCCGAAAGAACGTACGAGGGTCGAACCAGTACGGGATAAGAAACAGCGTTACAAAACTCCTGAGCTTCAGTAAAGCTAGTAAGCTCTTTCCAAGTAGGTTGATCGACCTCAATGCGGTCCAGCATACGAGAGAACTTGTATCGGTTCTCGGCATTGTCAATCATCTCGGGAGAAGTGCCCAGAACCTTGACACCAGCACGGTGTAGCGGGAGTGCAATGTTGTTGGGTGTTTGACCACCCATAGCACCCAAAACACCGCTCGAGTTCTCGAGCTGGTAAATGTCCAGGACTGTTTCGAGGTTGATGTTCTCAAAGTAAAGCTTATCAGCTTCGTCGTAATCTGTACTAACCGTCTCCGGGTTATAGTTGACCATGATCGTCTTGAAACCGGTAGCGCGAAGGGTACGAATAGCTCGGACTGAGCACCAATCGAACTCGACGGATGAACCGATGCGGTAAACACCAGAGCCGAGGACCATAACACCGTGATCGTCGAAGTTGACATCATGATCCGAGGCATTGTAGGTCATGTAGAGGTAATTTGTGAAGGCGGGGAATTCAGCTGCGACGGTATCAATCTGCTTGACGAAGGGCTGGATACCAGCCTCAAGTCGCAGGCGACGGACAGCAATCTCGTTGGAGCTCCAGAATTTGGCGAGCTGGCGATCACTGAAACCCAGACGCTTGGCCTGGAGAAGGATAGAGGGGCTGGTGGTGATGTCGGTTGTGCTGTAGCAAGTCATTCTCTTGGCGAAGTCGCTCAGGCCCTTGAGCTTGCGGAGGAACCACTTGTCGATCTTGGTCAACTCCCAAATCTTGTCGACAGTGTATCCCTCGTGCATTGCGTTGGCGATGGCAAATAGACGCTGGTCAGAGGGTGTCTGGAGCTCATCCTCAATGCTCATGAGGGCCTCCGTCTCATTGAAGCCGAGGTTGTGGAAATCAATGGCTCGGATGGCCTTCTGGATGGCCTCCTCGAAAGATCGACCAATACTCATGACTTCGCCCACACTCTTCATGGAGGAACCGAGCTGAGTGGACACACGGGTAAACTTCTTGAGATCCCATCGAGGCATCTTGACCACGACGTAATCGAGCGAGGGCTCGAAGCAAGCACAGGTGGACTTGGTGACTGAGTTTTTAATCTCCTTGAGAGGAATACCAAGACCAAGCTTAGCAGCGATAAAGGCCAGAGGGTAGCCTGTAGCCTTAGAGGCGAGGGCAGAAGATCGAGACAGACGGGCGTTGACCTCGATAATGCAGTACTCGCGGGAAAAGGGGTTCAAGGCATACTGAATGTTACACTCTCCGACAACGCCGAGATGGCGAATGACATTGACAGCTGTTGTTCGCAGCATATTGTAGTCTTCATCAGACAAGGTCTGCGAGGGAGCGACAACAATAGAGTCACCAGTGTGGATACCAAGAGGGTCGAAGTTCTCCATGTTACAAACTGTAATGCAGTTGTCTTGAGCATCACGGACAACCTCGTACTCGATCTCCTTCCAGCCCTTCATACTACGTTCAATCAGAACTTGGGGACTGGCGGCAAAAGCTTTGTTGCAGAGATCCATCAGTTCCTCATCATTGTTGGCGAAGCCACTGCCGAGACCACCAAGGGCATAGGCAGCACGCACAATGACGGGGAAGCCAATGTCCTTTACCACGTGCATAGCCTCGTCGATATTGTTGGCAGAGGCGGACTTTGCACACTTCTCGCCAATAGAGTCCATGCTTCGGGCAAAGAGCTCACGATCCTCAGTGGTGATGATGGTGTCGATAGGAGTACCAAGGACCTTGACACCGAGAGACTCGAACTCATCCTTGAGCTGGATACCGACTTGAAGGGCGGTCTGGCCACCGAAAGTCACATAGATAGCATCTGGTCGCTCATACTGGATGACCTTTCGAACGAAGTCGGCGTTGACAGGGAGGAAGTAAACCTTGTCAGCCAAGCCCTTTGAGGTCTGGATAGTGGCAATGTTGGGGTTGATCAGGACAGTGTAGATGCCCTCTTCCTTCAAAGCCTTGATAGCTTGGCTACCAGAGTAATCAAACTCACCAGCCTGACCAATGCTGAGACCACCACTGCCAAGAACGAGGACCTTGCGAACGGAGACGCGGGGGTGAAGACGCTCATTCTCCTCGATGGTGCCGCCAGGGAAGCTGACAGGAGCCTTGAGGAGCTCGGGCTTCTCGGCGCAGTTGGCCATGGTGTTAATGAACACATCAAAGAGGAACTCGGTGTCGCGAGGACCAGGGGTGCTCTCAGGGTGAAACTGCACACTGAAGTAGGGCTTCTCAGTATGGAAGATACCCTCATTACTGCCATCATTGGCGTTAACAAAGAGCTCTTTCCAGCCATTGGTCAGGCTGTCAGTGTCGACAGCGAAACCGTGGTTCTGAGAAGTGATGTGGCATTTTCCAGTAACCATGCTGGTACAAGGAATGTTGTGACCACGGTTACCGAACTTCATCTTCTTGGTGGTGGCACCAGCAGCACGGGCGAGGAGCTGATGTCCCAAGCAGATACCAAAAACGGGGATTTCATTCTTCTCGAGGACGGCAGCGATGTTCTTAACGACGTTGTCGAGCATAGCGGGGTCACCGGGACCATTGGAGAGGAAGAGACCGTCGAACTCGTCAATGGCGCTGGCGATATCGTAGTCCCAAGGGCAGACAAGGACCTCGACACCACGCTTGAGGAAGCACCTCAGCTGGTTGAACTTCATACCGACATCGAGACACAAAACACGGATTGTACGCCCAGATGGGTGCTTACGGGCGACCGAGGTCGGAGGCTTATAGAGCTTAGGAGCCTTAATGGAAACTACATAGATAATGAGCATGCGTCTTCGAGTTTGAAAACGCTAGGAAACTCACCTTCAGCCACCAAGTTCTTGGTGTTTGGGTTGACCCATTCGACCTGCTCAAAGTGGTCGGTGGGCAAAGCGGCCAAGGCATCGTCAGCCTGGCCGTTGGCAGAGCCATTGGTCAGGCCACGGGTCTCAAGGCGCATCTTACCCAACATGCTACCCTTCTCACGGATCCTCTTGGTCAAAGAGCGAGTGTCAACGCCGTACATGGCGGGAACGCCCTGTTCCTTGAGCCATGTGCCCAGAGAGGATTTGGCCAAGAAGTGGGAGAAGTCTTCGCCAGCATATGAAGCTGTGACTAGACCAGCAATGTGGATTTCGCTAGACTCGAAGTGAGCTGGCAGATCGCCAAGGAGCTCATCCATGGCCTCGCGCGAGGGAACACCATAGTTTCCGACAAGAGGGAAAGTGATGACGAGGATCTGGCCGCGGTACGAAGGATCCGTTACGGACTCTGGATAGCCGACCATACCCGTTTGGAAGACCAGCTCTCCAGCAATGCTCTTCTGAGCACCAAAGCTGTAGCCCTGGAAGGAGGAGCCATCTTCAAGCTCGAGGCAGACGAGGCCATCATCCTCGGCGCCAATCTGACGCGCAGAGGCGGGAGGCTGAGGAACCAAAGCCATTGTAGTAGTGATGGTAATGGTTTGAAGGTAAAGCAAAGAAAGAAACAAAAAAGCTCCGGCGCTGGGCTATATCAACAAAATACCCAAAGAAGCGCGGGGCAACGACGTGGAGGGGTCGTCGCGGGAGGACAGGGAGATTGCGAGCGACGGGCCGGCAAGTTAACTCGTTTTCAGAGCTACCCTGGTAAGGTCAGAAGCTACCTCGCAATCATCAGCCTCAACTGTAGTTAGAGGTGTAGAGGATGTTGGAGAAGAGCGAGGGTTTGGGAGGAGGAGAAAAAAGAGAAGGAAGGCTCTTGATGAAAACGGCCCTCGAAACTTTTTTTTATCGCCGGGGCTGCAGCACAGGGTACTCCCCGCTGTGTATTGCTATAAGCTCTAATTGGCCAATTGAGAGACGGTTCCCTTAGATGCGGCCAATCGCAGCATTCCATTAAAATCTGCAGGGACACTAAAATGCCCCGCCATGCCTTGGCCAAACTTCTCAAGCCTCTCCACAAGCTGCGCAACAACCTTTCATCATGACCGATCGCTCATCAGAAATGGTTGGACTTGAGCCTCGAGAGTGGGTTTGTTGGATCAGCGGTCAGGGTTTAGCCGCACTGTCGATACGGGCCAAGGCATTGGGAAATTCCCTGCCCGAGTGCCATGGCAGGTGGCGGGGACACTTGTGAAAGACTCCGGTAACGGAAGAAATATCTACGACATATGCGGCTTGGAGTTGTCATGACAAAGTCTTTAACGTGGAAAGCAATGCATTGCTAAATGCGTAGGCAACCGCTCTGGAAGCTGCAGGATGCTGGTAAGCTTTCAGTCCGTAAGCATAATAATAACGCTTACTGTGAGCAGTCAGCCACGCGTGCAGTAGGACAAACTTTTCTCAGCCGGTACTCAGCGTCTCTAGATCCATGATCGAAAAAGCTCGAGCCCAGGGCGGCAGTGAGAAAAAGGCGCTTTACATCACAGGCTAAAACCTACAACATCCACTTTCCGCTCAGCATCCACCTCCACAGCTTGAAAAAGTTTTTTCTTTTTCTTTTACATCTGATCTTGCTATGATTGGGTTAGTTCATGGTGGTTGTCCACCCTCAGTCACGGTTAGCCTCATGCAAGCCGCCAAAACCCGATATGCAGGTTCACCAGCAAGTATCCTGGCATGAGGTTCGTGCTACAGCATGAATGTCTTAACAATTTTGGAGCAAAGAAATAATATGGTATGCTCCGTTGCAATGGAAGATACATACTTATAAACACCCTGTATGTTATAAATAACACGAACTCGACCTTCGAATAAAGTGTCATTATTTCATGCATGGAAATTTGGCTTGACCGATTCGGTGAAAACTACTTTGTGAGATTGCAGATTTGCGGAATTCATACAGCCAAAAATGAACGTAAAATCATGTATGCAGGCTAGACTCTCTTGGCTTTTCATTGCTAGTATTCCTGAAGCAAGCTCCTCAACGCCCTGAGCAAAATGACCAACTACATATACACTCCTCCTTTTGAACCACCCCGAAAGTAACGCTATTCTTATAACAAGATTGCTTCTAATCTGCCAGTTTGTCAAGCTCTCAAAACCAGGCCAGCCCTTATATCATAAAAAGGAAGAAAAATTGTTATGCTATTCGTTAGACGAACTGGTCAACTTGACCCAAAAGAACTCCATCTGTGTCTATAAAACCTTGGAACATATCTACGCCTTCACGTTCTTTGTCTTACTCAGCAGTCATCCGAACCAGTAACGTTAGGGCATAGGAGGTGCCCCCATATTCGTGATCTTTGGCGTCCTTTGTGCTGTCGGGCTGGCCTGGCTTCCCATCATGCCAGGCTTCTGGCCGCCTTGTGTATTCATACGGTAAGCTGGTTCTCTCTTCGGGTCAATGCCGGGGAAGACAGCCTGTAATCTTGAATACAGGTCCCTTATGCTATTGTTTCGCTCTTCACGGTCAGCGACCGGGTCGATGTTGTTGTCTGCACCTTCAGGTCCTACAGCGGGGGCCCGGAGTTTCAGCGAAAGAGTCAGAGCAGGGGCAGTGAGGTATGCTGGACAAGGCGGAACTTTAACTTCGGGCTTTCGATCCGCAAGTGCGGCCATATACGACAAGTTTGCTTGCAATCTCCTCATACATCTGAGGCACGGTTAGTTGTGTAAAGTAATTCGTTGTCCAAATGAGAACTCACTGGAGATAGTCTTGCTGTAGTTGCGACTCTTCGTCTGTCGGTTTTTTATCGGCAGGGTTTCCAGCTGCAGCGCTCTCCTTCTTCAGTTCTTGTTGGGTTGCCTGGATTTGTATAGATTCATAGAGAAGCTCGTGGTTGATATCGAGCAGCAATGCGAATCGTTCTTTATCTCGAGACTCGGTACCGGGGCTTAGCGGAGCCGCTGTTAAAGTTCCATTGACAGCCGGTCCTTGATTTGTAGAGAAGGTTGGCGTCTGGGGTGTCGATAATCCGGCAGATACGGGTTGTTGGGACTGCTGCTGCCCTTGCGCTTGTGTCGGAGCTTGTTGAGTCTGCTGCTGCTGCGACTGTGGTTGTTGGGACTGCTGGTTTGTGGGGGTCTGGCTTTGAGATGGAGGCTGAGGAGTCGGGAATTGACCCTGCTGCGAAGGCAGAGCATTGTTTGGTGTTCCTTGTGCGGCGCTCGGTGGTCTTTGAGGGGTCGATACCTGGCCCATACCAGCGGGGTTAGCAGCTTGTTGTTGTTGTTGTTGCTGTTGCTGCTGCTGCTGCTGCTGCGCTTGAGCCTGCGCTTGCTGTTGCTGTTGCAATCGCTGCATCATTTGAGGATTCTGGGGCATCCCGGGTTGATTCATCGGGAAGCCCTGCATGCCTCCGCCCATCATATAATTCGGCGCAAAATTCTGAGGAGCGACCGACGAGGGAACGACTTGACCGTAAGGGTTACCAGCGAACTGCTGTTGGAAACCTGCCACTGTGCGCAATATATTAGTCAGGTGTGAAGGAGGAGTGCTTTGCCGTGTCGCATATCGTTTTGCGCCGAGCTTCTTCTTAATGATGCCTAACCACAGGCTGCCCACGCATCGTTAAAGAGGCTGGAGCTGTTTACAGAAGCATTGGAAGCAGGCGCGTCGTGAAAGATTCGATCGGAGATTTCGCGCGAATGAAGAAATAGTACCTACTCTGACCATTGGCAGCCATATGCTGCATTCCTGCGTTTGGCATCATGCCTCCTGGACCAGCACCCATCATTTGAGGATTCGCGCCAGGGTTAAAGCCTCCTTGAGGCGTCATGCCGGCGAACTGCTGCTGCTGGTTATACATCATCTGCTGAGCGGCTGGCTGGGCTCCGGACTGCTGCTGTGGGGCAGGGTTGTTGAAAGAGGGAGCAGCATTGTTGCTAAAGCCGTAGCCGGCGGAGTACATGGCTGTTTGTGAATGTGACTGTGACTGTGACCTGGGCTGGGCTGGGCTGTCGCTTTCAGGGCGTCAAGGCGTCAGTGCAGCGCTTCAAGCGGCAGCGCGTGCTGTACTGGCTGTGCTGTGCTGTAGCAGCGGCAGACAGCAGCGTATGGTAGTGGGAGGGATGTGTTGGGATTGCGCGTGTGTGAGCGAGAACAGGCTTGTCGTTGGCTGGCGACGGAACACGAATGGGGTCCAATCAGTCGGTCAGTCCATCAATTCGGTGAGTGACAAGTGAGGAGTGACAGGAGGTCGTATGGTGTGGGATCGGGAGGCTGGGCTTGTCGCTTGTGTACGGATATGGACGCGGTTCAGTTGGTTCAGGTTCCAGGATTGGAAATGAAACCTAGAGTTAACTCAACGGTGGACAGATGAGACGTGGTTGTGTGGGTCCAAATGTTACGGCAGTCCGGGTGGGTAGCAAGGCCGTTTTTGTCACGGTTACACTTCAGCTACGGCGGTTCCGTCAACACGACGTGTTCAATGTCAGCTATCGAAGTGTATAGTTATCCCTTCATACAACCCGCGTTTAATTATGATTTTGCTTTCGTCCATGCATGTGTTACTATTTTTCCACGAAATCCGACTCACATACTTACATATATCGTTCATACGGAGTACTGTGATAGGGTTGTGGGAGGTTAAAAGAGGCCAGCGCGCAAAGGTAAAGAACACCAATAAACATATACGGGCAAGATACTCATTGCCCTCACTATTACCTAGGATCTTGGTTTTGGCTGAAAAGTAAATATCCCGATAACTGACTCCAGAGGTGTATAAATAAGTGCTGCTGCTCTTCCGTAAGCATACGAAGTACAACCTTAGTCGATTCTTCGATCTGCATACTTCTCTAAACTCCAACTGTTCAAGTAGCAGATATCCAATGAACGTCCATTGACAAGGGTAGTCCAGGAGCTGCAGTCCATGTGAGACACATACCGACGAGGGCTGGCTGAGTTTATAAAACTACGTATCATCCAACGCCAGCGCCCCCAAATCACTAATTCGATCTCAGGCTTGTTTACTCTTATTTTCAGCCGCACGCCATGTAAAGAAGCTACGTATCACTCTTGAACCGTCACACTTCCCAGAAGCAGTAGCATACCGAGAACTTGCTTCGCGACAGGCGAGCATGGCCCGATATTCTCAGACCCAAGCAGACTCAAAACTGGCAAAAAGAAATGATCACGCTGGGGATCGAACCCAGAATCTTCTGATTCGTAGTCAGACGCCTTGCCATTGGGCCACGCGACCTCGCTCTTGAATGATTCCTGGTGTCCAAAATCCCATCCAAGATTGTGGACGACACGGACGTACGTACCTCAAGCGCGATTAAAACTCCTGGGGTCGTATACTGTTCGCTGTACATCTGCTCTTGTTGTACAGGTGAAAATGACCGTAGTATGCCTTTGTAGTCGACCTATTCTGAGTCCGCAGTCCCCAAGTTACCTCATTGCTGGTAGGATTGTCAGTTGCGAAGTTAAGCTTTCCGGTATATCAATGATGAAGGTATGTTGAAAGTGATATGCCAGACACACCACATTGCGCTGGCGCTTCATAAGCACAATAGGTCGAGTTAGAAACATCTGCCTAATCCATGGCTATGGACCTTGTAGGGCGCGCGCTTCGTGTAGCGATAAAGTGCATTAATCCTGCCAGACTACAGTCCATTAACGCGTGTTCTCTTCGGAATACAGTTGTATACTGAAGTTATCCAAGAGAACAGGAAGCGAAGATGTATATATAGAACGGTCAGAAGTAAATAGAAACCAACATTTCCATGTCGCGATAAGAATTGGTGTAAAACTCTGAGGTTTGAAGTGCTCTGGCGTCACAGAGATGGCAGAATGCATAACGCGGTGTAGAGTCGTAGACCCAACAGCGCATAAAACGAGCCTTGTTGTCTAGCCAATCATGGCTCAAGGGAGTTACACAAAGACTCGACCAATCATTAACCGCAATACAACCACAAACTAATCACGTTAAGAATGTGATAATTATATCGCTGACAATAATCCTATATAGATATGTATTATAAGGGTTTGTTCTTTTGACATTTCTGAACTTTAGCATAAAGGTCTGTGTGTGCCAAAGGACATCCCAATATCGAAATCATTCTCAGACTTAAACGCCTGGCAACCTAACCAAAGCACTACCGGAGCTTAGTCTTTCTGCAGGAAAGCATAACTACCATTAGAATGGCATTATCTAAATATTGTTTTGCGTGGTAATGTAATGTCCTATCCAAGCGCAAAAGGCAGCATACCTATGCTCCTAGTGAGGAGGGTTAAGACTGCTAACTGTCAGAACCAAAAAGAATGATCACGCTGGGGATCGAACCCAGAATCTTCTGATTCGTAGTCAGACGCCTTGCCATTGGGCCACGCGACCTTCACTCTTGAACTCGATCTTAGTATTCAGTACCATTTTTCTGAAGTTGTGTCGAATTGATGCTTGACGACGCCTGTTCTTTTTGCTGGGTTGACTGTGGCTGCGGGCCTTGATCCTGAAATAGGGTTTGGCTTTGTTTCTAATACTCAGTGGCTAAGTCTTTGGCTATTCTTTGTTAGGTTATGACTATAGCGAATTAATGAGGCACAAAAGACATGGAGCCGATCGAGTGGTACTTGGAAATTGAGTGTTCTATTGTCTTGGTGTCTACCGTTGGTGAACATATAAACTAATTCCGTCGTCTAATAAACACCGGATTAACATGAAATGACATATGGGAACCCTGTTCCATAGCATCTGGCCTTAGGTTTTCAACCATGAAACCGCTGTTCAAAAATTTCATTGTCCTTCAGGGTAACGCTTTGGCACATGCATGATTACAACATCAATATTAGCACCTGAACTCAAGCCATAATGACTCAATTGCATATCGGGAAACAATCGCTCTTTCGCACTGCAAGCCTTAGTTCTTCTTCCGCTGTTTATCAAGGTTCTAAACACCAAACCTTGGGATACATACATAGTATGCGTTGTATCCGTATCATGACAAGATGAAAGCCCCACAAAAAAGTCAATGACTCCCCTCCGGCGTCGGACTCAGCAATCAAAAAGTGGTAAACACCACATCTTAAAGAGCCACGCATCCTCATTACTTCCCAGTCCATAAGGAGACAGATCACCACCAAAATGGCTCCCTTCAACCTCGAAAGCTGTGCCAGGCCAAACATCTTAGCCCTCGAGCCATATCGCTGCGCGCGAGAGCATGTTGCCCCTCCCCCGCATTAGAGCAACGACTAACTTTCTCCAGTGACTACAAGGATGACGGCACCAATATCCTTCTTGACGCAAATGAGAACGCGTACGGCCCTTCTCTGAGTGCAGAAGTCGCAGGGAAGGCTGCCAATGGTGTGGAGGTCGACTTGCTGGGCCTGCACCGTTATCCTGATCCTCACCAGGAACCTTTGAAGAAGCAGCTCTGCGAGCTACGAAACACCCACGCCCACACAGATAAGACGCTCAAGCCTGAGAATTTGTTCGTGGGTGTTGGTAGTGATGAGGCTATCGATGCTCTGCTGCGATGCTTCTGCGTTCCTGGAAAGGACCGCATCCTTACATGCCCGCCTACGTATGGCATGTATTCTGTGTCTGCACAAGTCAACGACGTGGCTCTCGTCAAAGTTCCCCTTTTAGAACCTCCCACCTTCAGCATAGATGTTCCAGCTGTCATGGAGGCCCTGGAAAAAGAGTCCAACATCAAGCTTGTCTACCTTTGCTCGCCTGGAAACCCCACCGGTTCAGTCCTTGCCAAATCCGACGTTCAGCAGATTCTGGATCACCCAACATGGAACGGCGTTGTCGTTCTCGACGAAGCATATATCGACTTTGCCCCCGAAGATGCTTCTCTGGCTGAATGGGTGACCGAGTTTCCTAACCTCGTCGTTATGCAAACCCTCTCCAAAGCCTTTGGTATGGCTGGCATCCGACTCGGTGCTGCATTCACATCGCCCCCTATTGCACGACTTCTCAACAGTCTCAAGGCGCCTTACAACATCTCCAGCCCCACAAGTGCCCTTGCATCCTACGCTGTTTCCGACAAGGGACTCGCTATTATGCGAGACCATCGTGCGCGCCTTCTAGAGCAGCGTGATCGTCTTATCAAGGAACTTCCAAAAATCCCTGGTGTTGGTCGTCTACGAGGTGGCACTGAAAGCAACTTTTTGCTTTACGAAATGCTTAACACTGCAGGCGAGCCGGATAATACTGTCGCGTTGGCCGTATATGAGAAGCTTGCTGAGGGTAAAGGTGTCGTTGTGCGATTCAGAGGAAAAGAGCACGGATGCCAAGGATGTCTACGAATTACAGTCGGCACAGACGCCGAGGTGACAAGATTTCTGGAGTCACTAAAGACGACGTTGGCTGAGGTGAGAGGCTCGTAAACTGGAGCACCAAATAGGAAAAGGGCGATAAAACGACGACTTTCTATGTTGAATCCAGACCTTCTAGACGTAATCTCGTGGAATTAATAAAAGCAACACTCAGAGCATGAGCGTTTTATACCAAAGTGGTCTCTCAGACCGGTTATCCGAATACCCGACGCCAGTTCCATTCTATATCTATAAAGTCTAATGAATATCCAATACGTTTTTTAGGCCCATCCCAAGAACATGAGGACACTTCCAATACTGACCGAAGCCAGAACGAGATCCGCCCGGGGGATACTAGCAGCATCCTTGCTCTTGGTAGGCTGAGCTGCAGTTGCTGATGATGTCTCTGAGGAGGACGTTGGTGTACTCGTAGTTTTGGACTCGTCCTTGTCCATGGCAGCCCAGTCTGTGCTGCGGACAACCTTGACATCATCGCCCTTGAGTGGCGCAGGAGCATCACTTAGCAACAGGCCCTGAACAGCTTCAAGAGCGCACATTTGCTGCCCAAGACCGGGATTTCCATCAAAACCCGCATTATACCATCGCATACCACACTCACGGCCAGACTTCCCTCCTGTGCATGTTTGGACAGCAGCCTTGGCCGATGGAAGAAGATGAGCATGGACTTGGTCCTTCAGAGCGGGCTGCATCTGAATAGACAGGTACATGAATCGTGCTAGATAACCCTTGAAGGTGGACATGTCGTCGTTGCATGTGTTGACAGTCTCGCAAGCAGCCTCGTACATGACATTGGTCGCGTTGGGAAATGGTGAAAAGAACCAATCGGTGCCCTCTAAGAGGCGCTTTGAGCGGTCGACCCATTCTGGCTTCTCGGTGTAGTTAGCGAGAACTGCCGCGCCGTAAAGATATATACCGCTGGTGTAGGTAAAAGAATGGTATGTTGTCTTCTGACAATTGTCATCTACACTGGCTCCGTCATAGACGTGATAATTGCGGTGATCGATGAAGCCTACTTCCCAAGACCAGTCCCAGATCTTGAGAGCCCAATCAAGATATTTGTTATCGCCAGTGATACGAGCTAAACGTGCAGCGAGTTGGAAGAAACCGCCATTGCTGACCGAGTTTTTGTATGTCATGCCATTCGGGTTAGTTGGGTAGATCTGCCACAAGAGGCCACCGCCACAAGCTGTTGTATTCCATCGACCCGCAAGCTCGTTGAACACGTTGATGCTGATATCGAGCCACGACGGGAGGCTCTTGTTGGGCTGAGGGAAGTTTCGCTCAGCAGCGGAGAGGACGGCTGAGCCCCAGAAGAAGAGATCATCGTTACCCTCCTCGTCGGCATGCTCTGCAGGCATGTAGTCCTTGCCAGTGCCGAGATTTGTAGGCCCCAGAAGAGCCTGGATGACCACATCATTGTAACTGTAATCTCCGGTAAGGTGGTAGTAGTCGAGCATGACACCCCATAGGGCACCAGCTACCCACCAGTAGTATGGATCTTGAAGGTCGCCGAGATCTTTGGGTACTGATGATGTGTTGCCACTGTAGTACTTCATGGCATCGAAGGCGAGGGTGCCTGCTACATCTCGGATTGAATCTGAAACGGTTAGTGAACCGGAGCACCAGTTGACTGCAGAATATACCTGGATTTGCCGTGTCAAGTGAACTGGGAGGCGTTTTAGTAGCGATGGCTATCGAAGCCAAACTGGCCAAGGCGATGAACTTCATAATGTGTCTATTGTCGATGATGGTATGGTGTATGGTGTATGGTGTCTATTTGAGTATGCTTAAGATTCTTGATCGCTCAGCGATAGTCTTCTCCTGGAAGATTGATGCAAGTCGTTTGGGTGCTGGCAGTAAGTTGATAGTTTTCATAAGGTAAGACCAATAATGAGTGTAAGTCAACGGCAAGCAATATGGAATGAGAGTCTTAATATTCGAGAAAGAGCGACGCGTTCAAGTCAAAGAAATCAAGGTACCACAAGGTACAAGAGAAAAATCAGGCGTGAAAGTTGAGTACGCCTTCGGGGGCATGAAAAGTCAGATAAGAAGAAATAAGAAACGAAGGAGGGGCCACCGAAAGATAAAAATACAATCACAGCTGAGGGAACGGGAATACGAGAACGCAATGAGCTAAAGCTGAAGCTCCAAAGATGTTCGTTCTTTTCAGTCTGGACTGGGCTAGTCCAAAACGTTGATAGACGACGGGGGCTAGTCTAGGTATTAATACATGATACCCTTGCTTGGCGGACTGTTTTCAGAGTTAGACACACAGGGAGGATATCTTGAGGAACGAATGACGAATCATGCTGGGTTCAGGCGTAGACTAAGACTTTAGCTGATGAGCCTCAGACAAAGTCAACCGTTGAATGATGACCTCTACATTCTATGGAGAATGGGTTACCGAGCTCTCCCCGCAGACGGACGTGGCAAGGCCCTGCTCTCGGCGATCAGCCGTTGATTGTGGCCAGTAGAACATGTCATCGTGTTGGTGTTACAGACGCAAAGAACCGGCTGTTTCGACTGGCCGCGCGGGTAGAGGATTGACAGTCACCAAACCGCGGTTTTTGTTTCCCAGGGATATGGATCTAGTGCAAGGTACTGTAGGATCCAGGGGTAAATGCCACTAAACTCTAGCTGGTAGATACCGCTGTGGAGGGGATTGGTCGGCGCCAAAAGTTGGAGAAAGAGGCTTGGAGCCACCATGTTCATGCCCTGACTAGAGGAGTTGGGGGATCATCGCAGAACATTGAAGGTTGATACTCTTCTGGGAGAACTGGCGAAACAGTACCGGCACTTCTAGAGAGTGATGTTCTCTGCTGCGTAACCATGCATCATCCAAACTCGAGCAACACAAACTCAATATCCTTGCCCATCAACTCTGCATTAACGTTACGGTCCTCATCTCCACTGCCCCCACCCCCAGCAACCTTTCTTTTCCCTGCCCTTGCATGGGCTTTCGCAGAAATGATCGTCTCGAAGCCTGACTCACTGACGAAACGCGATGCTCAAAAAAGGAGATCTTGAAACACGAAACAACGCCCGACGTTTCTCTCGTCTGATCTTGATTGCACCGTTTCCGACTTTGCCGTGCTGTCATGCGGCACTTTTCCCCCCAACTCAGACACGTGGAAATACTTGAAAGTCGCATTCTTATAGGACTCGAAGTAAAAGCATCTGTAAAGTCAGCCTAGGTCTGTGCATGATTTACGAGATTCGGGTCGGTTCCGACATTGGAAGAAGCTCAAGGCCAAGCTTCTTGTCTTACATGTGGAGATGCAGGCGGAATTTAAGATCCTCACACTCTTGGTGGCCACAGAAAACTCAGGACTTCATTCCTAAGTGATAAAAATATCAGGTAAATCTAGAAGATCCCAGGAAAATTCTTGCGGCTCTTGTACATATTTATTTCTGTCCCCTGATTTAGGACCTTAGTCTTCTGACAGACCAAGGACTCTTTTGTAAGTTCTGTTGTACGAGAGCGTTGTTTCCCATGTCTCGGAACCTTGAGATTGCTAAAAAAAAATGCAGTCTTCGTATGGCTGTGAAGCTACCGGAGCTTGGCCGGATGTTGTCTTCCTTTTTGAGCCTCCTTGCAAGCCCGTCAGCAGTATTAATTAGCTGTCTTGCCGTGCCACCGTCTTATCTTAGTGAGACTACTCCGTACCTCCGGTGTAGTTCTGGATCAGGTCTCAGAACCAGGGACCGGCCGCTTCTCATTCAGATCAAGTTATTTTAAATTTATTGAACCCGATAGGCAGAGCTTTGGGCGGCCATGAGCTGACTCTCTTCTTCGGATGATATTGTTGTTGGCTGAAAAAGTTGATGAGCAAGGCATACTCTTGCGGCCGCTTGTAAACACTAAATGCTACAGCGCGTCAGCCTTTGCGGTTCGAGACATGGCGACCAGCCATGTCTCTCAAACATCTTATCCCTTCTCTCTGCCATTTCCCGTTCTTCGCCTCCATTCCCAGTGCCGCGTAATCATCGAGTAATGCATGTAGAAAGTTAATAATAAGCACAAAATAACAAAAACGAATCTTGTATTTCGATCGAATGATAGATTGTGCTCACACTCATGAGTTTCTGAAGCATCCGGCTGCCCACGAACGACAGATCGATAATACAAGGAACAGCCAAATCTCGTAAGGCTGAGAGAACGGCGGATTTAGTTAGAGCCTACTCTGTACAGTAAGAGTGGAAGAAAGAGGCTTCTTTGCTAACAAATTTAACGCCAGCTCTGTGCCGCTGAGCTTAAACTGCCTAAGCGACGTGTGGCCGAAAGAGGAAATTTCGAAATACAACCTCGCCTGAACCGGTGATTTGAGAACATGAGTAAAAGGATATTATTCCAGTGATAAACGGAACTTCTTCAGAGTCGTTGTGTTGTATCAAGCAAGCGAGGAACCGGGTCGTAGTGATAGACTAACACGTCAGCTCAGGTATTGTGTACTAGCAATGTGTTATGTATGTCAAGGCAAATGTATCTATTGCATAAACAATTTTCCCTGACAACCCGGGATAGATAATCATCTGTACTGAGAAGCATCCCAATAACATTATGTATATCAACTTTTGTTGAGGCGAGCGGGAGCGCAGCCTGCAATGCGGCCCATGGTGCGACCACATCGTCTTGAAAGTTCAAGATGTGATATCTCAACACTTCTGCAGCGCAACTCGAATTTGTAAAAGACATAACCCAACTGCTGATTCGTGTCTATCTTGTCATGCCAAAAGCGTCTCTGTAAGTGCAAAAGTGAATGCGTGATTCATGGTTGAAGTTTCATGGGAGTAAATACGTTTGGAACCCAAAAATGAAGCTATATCGACACAGGCAGGATTTGAACCTACGAACGCGAACGTAATAGATGTCTAGAACCTCTTGGAGGCCCGTTCAAGTCTATCGCCTTAACCACTCGGCCACTGTGCCTCGTTTCGTTGATGGTGTTGAGATCGACTATTTCGGGATTTGAGGCATTTTCCGCACGTCTGTGCTGAAAGTGGATACTCTCGTTTTAATCACGAAACCCCCACAATTCCCTGAAGCTTAGCCCCACTGTGGAATTCCAAGAATTGAGATCGCAATTGCACATTTCCCGTTATACACTGTTGTGACTGTCACTCTGATTTTTCGATAGCATTGCTTTCCGGAAGCCTCTCAGAATAGCCTTCTGACTTCTTCAGTCACCTCTTTATTGATGTTGTTCTTCAGAAGCAGAGGTCTGTCCTTGAAAAAAAAAGGTTATGCCGATACTGGCCACGGTGGCTTTGTCCACACCACACCAGCTGGGACACACAAAGTTCAACCACGTCGACAAGTTTCCACTCGTGGGCGTTGTTCCAAAAGTCACCAACGAGCTTCACTCAAGCTAAATTATTAAGAGAACTTGTAACAATGTGCGAACGTTGTTATTTCGGCACGCGTCACGGTCCGGCTGGGATTCCCGGACCGGAAAAGTGGGGTATGTCCGGTCGTGAGAGCATCGGGCCGTACTGAAGGATAGGACTAGGACAGAACTCTTCTCTTCCCTTTGGAGAGTTCTGACTTGTCATCTCCACACCCGATTCCGCTGAAAATCGAAGCTCAACTCTCCATGCCCGAACATGGCCTTCGCTTGATGATGGTATCCCGAAGAAGTAGCTCTAACTCACCTGTAGACGTTTTTATACAAATGCAGGGGGCCACTTGCTACATTAATAGACAGTGTTCCTCGCTATATGTCTTAGCCTTGCTCTGAGTATTTGCCATATTTCGATCCTGTCATGGAAATAGTCACCCGATGTCATTCTGTCGACTAGACTTCTGTTGGAAATACCCAGGTATGCGTGAATCAGCATCCACCATCGGTTACTGGATAATATCAAGACACAAACCTGAGACCTCGAGGAACCAGAATTACCTAAATTCATCGCCAGGCCGTTACTCAACAGGCCTTACGCTCGTCTTAGAACAATATGACACTGGCTCGTCAAGTTTGCTATCAATTTGGCTAACCTTAGCTAATATGAGAGCATGATGTATTAAACATGATCGAAATTCAACAAAGAAAATTGCTCGCTTGCTCCTGAAACCCATCATAAATCGTGTTCTCATCAGTAAATGATCCAGTTATTAAAAAGTCCAACCAACCACCAAAGTGCAACAAGCAGCAAGTAAAGCAGCTTTGAAGGAGACGCTCAAACTTGCTCCAGCACTATCGCCGTTTGTAGCTATCGGCATGGACACGAAGTCTGTCGGTGTACTCGAAACTGCTGTAATAGGGTCCGGGTCATGGGGCAGTTCGCCCATTGTTAGGACACCCCATTCTACTTCGCTGCCGGAATAAGTTGATGTCCATGTCACTTCGGTTGGACCTGTGTGTACACCATCATTATATCCCTCGTTGAAGCTTGAGTATCCGGAACAAGTGGCCCTTGTCGTGCCTTGTAGGTTGCACTCTAGATTTGCGGTGCTGTACTATGTAAGCATTGGTATGCCGTAGGTACACGGAGAACATACAGTCTTGAGGTATGCGTGCCATGGAAGCGAACCGTATTAGGCCCTTCGACGAAAACGAAAGGGAACTCAAGGGATAAATCACACTCTGGAGGGTCTGAGTCGTCTGTATCTGGGCAGAATATTGTGTATGTTGTTTCCTTAGCTTCCGCATCCTGGTGTGTGTTAGCAATAATGATAACCTCTGCAAAAACTGTCGACTCACGCTTGAGATGACGCTACCGCGCACAATAGACCACGAGTCTTCGTCGTAATAGGGCAGATAAACAGGCGCTGTCGTTACAGCAGGCGGTTCCTCGCTAGCATATGCGACGCTATTCGCAGCCAACAACGCCAGCCAAACTGACTTGGAGCGTGGGGACATGATTGAGTGGCTTGTCGTGCAGGGATAAAAAGAGTTTGTAGAGGCCAGTCTAGCCAATCAGAGCTTGCGGAAATGCAGAGCGAAGATCGTGCGTTACAAAGATGCGCGCGCAAACAAGGGTTATCGATCGTCAAGGTATGCATGCGCAGACAAGTCAAGACAAGAATTGCTCGAGCGCGAAATGATGACCTTTTTAACAGCTCCTTTTTTCAAGAAACCGGGTTGGGAGGGGCCAGAGGCCAGCCAAGCATCAGCGGAGAGTGCCAAGGTCTGGGCGGCCGAGGTTGAGGTTGTGAGCTAACAGGTGGTGATGGAAATTTTGGTGTGAGTAAAATGTCGACGAAACAGGAGCACGTTAGAAGAGCTGGATAAAAAAAGAACGAAACATTTGAACAGAAACGATGATACTTTGATATATTCATCCGGAAATCGGCTACAGGAAATGTCAGACGGACAAACTTATCATGACACGCCAAGACTGAGCTTTGTCTAGAATCCGATGCCAAGACGGACGCTGAGTGCCAAGAAGGATCCAATTTTTGTGGCATCCCAGTAAATGTTGCATTCAGCAGTACATAACAATTCAACGAGAAGAAATGTGAGATAAAAAATGTCTATCTAGCTTAAATCTCAGAAATCACCCAGAAAACACACCGTTAGTTCCTGCACTACTACTATACAGGCCTCAAGGGTCTGTTTTGTTATTTTTAGGCCCACTTATAGGTATCTCGCCACAGCTAAGGTATTCCCCTTAGGCTTGATTGGCGTTGTACAGACGCTAACAAAACAGACCCTTGAGGCCTGTATGGCTAAAGTTTGCTGTTGCGGCCACCATCGTTCAATTATATCCTAACATTGATACACGATTGACGGCCAAACGCGACCTTGCAATGCAACCTTTCATGTACGAAGCTGCGACCTCAAGATCATTCTCTAGTATCTATCGGAGATAAACGATATCAAGTTTGTGATTGATAACCCACAACTCAGCTGAAAAGCATGCCGCCTGACAGCATGCAAATCTGCCATGCCTTTATACAACAATCACCACGATCGAGGTTGAAGCTTAGCTTTCTAGGAACAAGGTACTAGGGGAACGGCCGAAGACGTGTTTATGATCTATTACGAGGAGGAGCCCCATCTTACCAAGTGAGGGACTTATCTCTATTTCTTTCTAAGTACAATAACTACTGATAATGAATCAGGATAGCATTCAAAATTTAGTTTTCCTTTTATAAATGTGGGCATGAACTACTCGTGGCGGGCATTGAGCCATACAAGTTCTCGCCGTCTAAGTATGGCGAGCCCTAGCGAAGCAGTCATGCCAATGATGCATTTGGACACGGTCAAGGGCCTTGCCGTCCTTGATCTTCCTGGCATCATAGTTCTCGAGACAGATAGCCTAAATAGCAATAAAGGTAGATGTGTCTTGAGAAGTCCAGTCCATACACAGAGTATCTATGCTGCTCTCATCGGCGGAGTAGAGGCTAGAGGTCTCGCTGGAACGTCCAACGATATACGGGCAGCTTCTAGGTGACAAAGTTCACTTTGCCCTCAACTTGGCGCTGTGACAACTTGATAGCACGCTCGACGAGCTCACCCTGAGGGCTGAGGTCCATATATCTGACAATAGAGAGATTCAGGCGCTATATGGGAAACTGTGTCAGGATACTGACCGTTGTAAATGGCGGCTGACCAGTCTTGAGACTCACGTTCGCGGATGGGTCAAACCTTGGAGTCGAAGGCCATGACTTCGAGGTCGGTGGTGTAACTGGGAGTGCCCTTGTCGGTTAGGTTCATTGAGACCTGAAGGTATATTTGGATATATATTCATTCGACGATGGTCATGGGCATCATTGGAAGGTCTTTACCACAGTTTTGGTTGTTGTTATGTTAGAGCCTATGCTGCTACATAGGAAAGGGCAGTATTGGATCTCTGTTTGACCTTCCTGCAACGGAAGCAGAAGTCAGTCTTGTGTTAACATCCCGACACCAATGATTTTAGATCCAGATCTCTATCTCGTGTCATGTAGTCACACTGTGTCTCGCTAGGCTCATAGCTTCCTCTCTCGCGAACCCGAACAATCCATTTCAAGAACCATACAAATGTACCATGGTGTTTGATCTATCAAATTTTTAACTCAAGACTGCTACAGTGGCACTTCGGTTCCTTGTAGAACCAAACAGGTCCATCGCCTCAATGGTGTCTTCTCAATCTTCTTTGAGTGAAGCATCTCTCCAGCAGCTTCGATGTCAGGATACTTTACGAGAGCCTTCTTCGCATTGACGAAGAGAGTTCACAGATATGTCACCCAGTGACTGGGGAGCCACAGTTCCTCTCGGAAAATAAGTCATAACTTCAGGCAACATCATGGTATCTTGAAACTGGTCTATTACTAATTTAAAGAAGCGATCTAATCTAGAGAAAATGTTAGGCAGCCTCACAAGGATGACCCTTAGCGATAGGCTTTAATAGCACCTTGCCTGTTCCTTGGTTAAGTGGGTAGAGGGGGAGAACACTCAAGGCCTTGATCCTAAATAATAAAACAATTTAAGTCAGTTAATATAAATTTAGGATATCTTTACTAAGTTTAGGATATCTCTTACTGAGTTTAGTTTAATACCTGCTGGTAAGGTCTGATATTTTCTGGCTCCCGAGGCTTGACTCTTATCAACATCATGGGTCTTATTCAAGGAATCAAGAGCTAGGATCTAACAGTGGTCTGACAAGCGCCACCCCCGTAAAACTAACTCGATTCAATCAATGCTTCACTAGAAAGGATCAATAGCTCCAACGGCTTTGTCAATGACAGACGCCATCTGTACGCCAAATACGAAAATAAGCATCCCCCACAGTATCTCATCTGGATGTCACTAACACGGTTATTGACTTTAATCTATTTAACTTTTCTCTATTTAATGTCACCCACGTATCTTCTCCAATTTTCTCCCGCCCTACGAGGCCCGAGTGGGTGGTACCAAGGCGGATACTCGGAACAAGGGCCGTTTTAATCTCCTTTCTAAGTCCGTAATAAGGTATCGGAGCGTTTTATTCGAGCATAGCGTTGTCGTTAAGCGGCCGCCGAAGGATTCAATCAATCAAAGCAACCGGTGAGTCTCTAACGCTTTGAAACTAACGTTAGTTGAATAGGGGAGTCTCTTTTTTTCTTAAAGCCTCGCTTGCTTCGTCGTTCTCTTTAGTCAACCATCGTTCGTTCAGCATTCAACCCAATACATTCATTCATTCATTTGCTGCACAGTCACTCTTTAACAACACTCACGATGGCTCGATCTCTTGCTATTCTCGCTGGTGTCCTCGCCACTGTTGCGGCCCAGACTACAACCGTTGAATTCCTCCTCCCCATGTTCGATCCTCAGCCTCTTGAGGGCTCTGTTGTTGCCGTCAAGGGCGGCGCGACTACTCTTGCTATTCACTGCCCTGATGCGAAGGCGACAAACTGCGGCCTTGCCAGCACCAGCACCATTATTGGTGGCCCCTCTACCATCGAGTACACTTACACCATGCATCCTGATGTTGATGGATTCGGTGGCGGTGAAATGTAAGTAACTTATTCACATATTTTCTTGACTCCAGTGCCTAACAAATCACCAGTAAGCAAAACATGGGTTGCGTCCTGGACCCCAAGAAGGATGTCGCTACCTGTTCCGTCCACCAAGTCGCAGTCCTCTCTGGTATCACCGATGTCACATCCATGACTGATAGTGTGAGTGGCTACAAGTCGCTTCTCATGCCCATCACTGTTACCGCTGGCGTCAACAAGCTCAACGGCAACGATGATGCTTCCGCTACCGAGGCCACTGGCTCCGAGGCTACTTCTGCCGATAAACCCAAGGACACCGGTGCCAAGGCCACTGATACCGCCGACGCCACTTCTGCTTCTTCTGATGCTAGTACTACTCCCGTGAGTTCCGACAATGCTGCTGGTCCTATGATTACCCATAATGCTGTTCTTGCTGCGGCTGCTGTTGTTGGTGGTGCTGCTGCTATGTTGTTGTAGATGTGAGCATGTGGTTTGGACAAGCGTTATGTAGCAATGATGCCTAATTGAACATTTTTGACTTCGGGGCCAAATCATGAATGACATGCAATGTCAATCTAGGTAGTGACAATCGATCGACGAAGTAAGGTTTCGGCAATCAGCGCCACACTCTAACACTATTGACAATAGCTCCACCCTGACAGCCAGCCACGCATGTCACGCATTGGACGACGGATACTGAGAATGGCACTCGTTGAGACACTGTTGATCAGCTTGAGTGTAGTATGAGCCTCTTGTTATTTAGGCTATAAAGGCAACACTCCCAAATGGTAGAAATAAGACTGAGTCCACTAATAACCGCCATGATAAAGCAAGAACAATGCATAACATCTCAATAAAGAACGAGCAATCTGTGAACAACACGAGGATGCAAACAAAAAGACAAGAAGAAAAGGGTATCACGTGTGCGCATGAGATATTCAAGGTTTACTCAGTTGCGGTCCTCTCGTCCATCAAGCCAACTGGTACACTGGATGCAGCGAATAGACTAGATAGTGTTAGTCGCAAGTCCATCTTGAGGTTCGACCGTCTCACCTTTTCGTTGATGCGCTGTCTGCAGTACTTGCATTTCTTTGTGTGCTTGATGATGGGTTCGGATGAAGCAAGCTGCCACAAGTGCGCGAGTCCATAGAGAGCGATGCCCAGCACAAGAAAGGATATCATTTGGCCAACAAAAGATCTAACAGCGTGAGTTTTCATATCCTGAAGCTTTTGGGAATGCCTACCCATATGCTAGGACAACAGCACCGTCCTCTTGCGCCTGATGAAGGGTGTTGTAGCCGGTTGTCTTATTGTAGTTTGGTCCTTTTTGCAGAACGGCAAATTTCTCCTCCATGTTTCTGTTGAGTGGGAGGAGAACCGAGATAGGGGGCATTAATACATCGCTCACGAAAGACTTTACTAAATCTGTGAAAGCGGCCGCGAGACTATGTAGTGTGTTAGTCGCCTTCAGCGCGAATCCAGGAGACTTCATACATCAAACCAACGGCAATCTTGAGGATATCATCTTGAAACGCAAAGTCGACAAAGCCCTCCCAGAAGCGCTTAACTCTCTTGTGGCCTCGACCAAGCAGGGACTCTGACTCTCCCGAGCCAGACTCCTCGTCGTGAGATCTACCAGGCATGATGCGATAGTTTGGTCGTGCTGTTCGCCAAAGGCCAGACAGCCAGGACATGGGCAAGGAGTCAAACGATCGAGTGTTGTTTATGTTTAGATAGCCAGAATGCTACCAATGCTATAACGACTTGGGCGTGGAAGCTAGAATCAAGGACCAGGTGCCGAAGTGACACGCGCTACACGCGGTTGTGGTTGATGCTTGTGACGTCATGTGTACTCTACCGCACTTACAGGGTAACTGGCTGTCTTACACCACCCGCAATTACAACCATGTAGATAAATCAGTAATCTATCCGTATATGTCAATACATTCGAGGAGCTGGCAATTAATAAGTAGAATAAGTAGAACATGATAACGTACATGGGTCGCCAAGTGCTTTGAAGGGTCTTTGGAGATCGTTAGTGACTCTTCTCGCGAACCTGATTAAATCACGACAATGCTTGTCATAAGCTTGATAAACAACAGGCTACCTAGGGGAAGACAGAAAACTCAGGATCTTAGTCCCAAGTAGTAGAAAGACTTAGGTAACTCAGTATAGGTTTATGATATATTTAGTATAGACTTAGGGTATTTACTAAGTTTATTTTAATACCTTATATCAAGGTCTGATATTCCTTGCTCACCGAGAAGAGGACACTTTGGTTGACAGAACAAACACGTTCGCGTAGAAATTAGATAGGCCAGCTATCGCATTACTATCTGACTCAGTATCTAGATGTACCAATCTTCTGATTTGTATAAAAAAGTCCAAGGAGGGAATCATTCTGAAACTACACAAGGAAAGTAAAAACACTTTGGTATCATAGTCGCGCCCAATCTGGTAAACAGAAAACCAATCATCAGTCTAGGTAGTCGTCATGTCTCATCAAATCTAGTAGCTCCCCTTTCGTGGCTTCCACTGTCTCTTCCTCTCACGTCGCATGAGACACAAGTGCATGACCCAGTAGATAGCTGCGATAATCATGAGAGCAGCAGCAGCCCAAGTCAACGCCAGGAACTTATTTCCCACGGACGCCGATAGTCCAACATCATCGCCGACATCGTTGATCTTGTTTACACCCTTCTTGCCGGCCACAGTGACGAGAATGCTGGCGATGAGGAGCACAAGTGCGGCGAGACCCGAAAGAATGACGTTGACGGCGTTGACGCCGCGCCGAGCGAAGAGGAAGAATGCGCCGGCGCTCGCGACCATGGCGAGGCCGGAGAAACCCACTGCGAGAACGTAGAAGACAAATGTAACCAGGAGAGCGGTGTTGAGAAGATCAATAGAATCTTGAATGTCGTCAGGCCAGTTAATGTCAGCAAGATTCAGCTGGAAAGGACCGACTTCGAGTTGCTTGTCGAGCATCTCGGTGAGGTTGAAGCGTTCTACAAGATTAGCAATCATTATGAATCGAAGATAGGGCTCTACTCACTCTCGGGGGCAGAGTTGGTGCAGTTTGTGACGTTATATCCAGCACCAGGACTCGTAGCATTGGGCTTGTACTGTCCATCACATGTGGCCATGACATGAATGGAGTACCACTCCGAAATACCAATAGTGTCGGCCAGCTTGTCTGCAACGTCGCCAGTGATGTCGTTGATCTTTCCCTTGACATCGTCCTTAACTTCGTTCCACTTGTCGGTGACCTTGCCAAAGAAGCCATCATCTTCATCGTTGTCATTAGAAGAAGCGTCACTGTCAGTGTCGAGAACGTTATGGCCAATCATTGAAGTGTTGAGCTAAACCGTTAGCCTGAGTTCTTGAGAGTTTGCTTCAAACCTACCCGTGCAACAGAGTATTCTTCCATAAACCCTTCCTTGTGACCAGCAAAAAGGCAGAGCATTGAGAGGATAAAGGCCACCATGGACAACACCAGGGGCAAGAGGACGAAGAACCTCGACAACATGTTTAGGGCGTATGATACTACGAAAGCGGAGTGTCTTCAAGTTGTAGAAATACGAAAATCAACAATTCAAAGGAATGTCCAGTAGACACCGGGGAAGTCGTGTTGACTTTGCGGGTGGTGTAGTGAAATAAATACTTGGCTGGTACTGAGACCCTGTCCAACAATGATGCAAACTCCGACAGCGCATAACCAAGGATGATTCGCGCACAGAGCTTCAGAAGAGTCTACTAAGTCAAGCTAAAAAGAGCACAAACGCCAGAGATTCAGAACAAGCTCAAGGCCGTGTCCATGAGCGCATCGCCGTGCAAATCATGACCCCAAACAACGGGCAAATCCGAAACAGACCAATCATACATGGAGCGCTTGCGTCACTGGCTGGACAGCTTCTTTTGTTTCTTTTCTTGGCTGGCGATTCTTTGAGGGTTGCATCAAGAATGGCTGGGAAAACCGGTTGTGCAGGGGTCGGGGCTGGGATGGACGTCAGCCACTTGATCAATCGACAGTGGACGCGTGTGAAACAAAAGGGGACAGGGGTTAAGAATTGGGTCTGCTTAATCATTGTTTCTATGTTTGTTCTTTATTTCGTGAAAGAGGCCTCTTTCTCGTATTTGATGCACTGTTGATGGTGGACCGTATGGGGTCAGTTGACTGAATCAAGATGGACATGGACCCTGAACATCTTCATTAGAGTTTGTGTATAGTGAAAGCGGGTGAGGCTTGCCGATAGCCCGGTCGAGAAGTGATTCACTACCTCGCTTCTTTGATGTTTGCAAGAGTGAAAGACTCTAATGCCAGCCGCCCTCAGTCTGCTCTTCCTGTCTTCTAGCGATCAATGCTGATGATACTGAGAGATTGTCTAACCGTAGTCTTCCAACCTTGTTATTCTGACTATCTTCGTCCACCCAGCATCCAAGAGCGGGTCATCCGCTTATGTATCCGGTCGGCTTCCGTAGCTCAGTTGGTTAGAGCGTCGTACTAATACTTCAATCCGAGTGTTCGGTAATGCGAAGGTCTCAGGTTCAAGCCCTGGCGGGAGCAATCCCAACGCCCTCCTGATATTTCTTTTTGTCGATTTTTACAATTCTCGAAGAGTGGTTGTGGTCGTGATGTTGACTGGTGATGAAAGTGGCTGGTGTTGAGTAACATAGACACGTAGCACTGTGAGCATGCGTGAACCAGTTGTTACTCAGACTTGTTTCGTTGACTATCGGGATGATCGAGTCTTTCTTTGTCATACCGAACACTGAGCCAGAGGCTACCATGATCCCAATTACTTCAACCTCAAGGCCCCAGATAACACTGAGCATTGCAAGTTTGACTACCTTTCACAGGCGATCCCTCTATAGGAACATATTCTCATGGGCTTACCCAACCAAGCTACAGCACTACACTCATTTTTCTAGGCGCTGAAGTCAGAGTCGTACCGTCGAATGAGCTCTCTGACCCAAGAATGCGTCGTCAACTATTGATGATCCACGTTGCCAACGACCCACGTATGACGAGTACAGAGCCGAAATAAAGATGAAAAAAAATGTCGCACAGCTTTAACACAGGTTAGAGACGTGGATTATCTCCATTGAAGCAGATAAATGACTCGTTTGCTTCTGGCTCTTCTCCCACCACTTAGAGCAGTGCTTAACGGTTGATGTTCAGCCATTTCAAGCCTCGAACTTTACTGCTCAAAGACGAGTTAAGAAAATGAAGCTTATTTTTGATCCAGGTTACTTTGCAATGGCCTGGAGACTTGCGCTGTAATGCTACCATCGGTATCCCTGCTTGTATTGATGGTATTGTATGTAATTAAATGGTTATGTTTCAGGAGCCGCTGTCAAGATCTTAGCCAAAGCCAAGACACGGTTATGCTCCCCGGAATCTTCTTCCCGGGGTAACTGACATGGTTGCTATTTTGGGTTGTCTCATCACCATTCTCTGGGGCTGCTTCCATTCCTAATCAAAAAGTCATCTCAGTAACTAATCGCCTCGAAAGTGCTTCTGGCCGTTTCTTTTGTCGTTACCAACGGCCAACGGCTATCGGCAAATTGCGCATCCTTGGCCCGATTTGACTTTTCATGGCGTCCTTCGATCGAAAGTCTACGAAGCCGAATCCACACTTACACAAACTTGCTCACACTGGCTGCCTCGATGCTTAACCACATATTTCGCACTATGAGTTCACCATGAACACAGTGTAAGGGAGTGACACGTCCTGGTCTTTCTTTTATCCCGCGAGTGGCGTGTTAGACTTTTTATCGACGACTGATCGGGAAACTGATGAGGGCACCTCAACAACTGACGGCCCGACGGAGTGACTTGAGATGGACCTATGTTGCCACTGGTTTGCTATGTGGATTCGTAAGTGACCTTGTATTCTTGTAGTAACTATGCAAGTTGAGTGAAGAGTCTGCCTCGATCGGGCCTCGAATTGGCTCGGATGCGTGCGTGTCTGCGTGTACCTGCATGAGTACGTAGAATTATTCGTCTTCGACGTGTCTTCGATCCAGTTGTTATTCACCTTCTTAAGACAATCTCATTTCCGCCTCTCTTTCTTTACTGTCCATCTTCCATATTTCTTTCTTGTACCTTTCTTTTTTTTCCTAAGGACATACTCTCGTTACCGCAGTCTAGAATTTCTTGTATCCGTGTTACACTATTACCATACTATCAGTCACAATGCCTTCCATCAACAGTCTCCTCACAATGGCCCTCGCAGGCTCGGCAAGCGCTGCGTTCCAGGGTTTCAACTATGGTTCGACGTTCACAGATGGGACAGTGAAGGCTCAGTCTGACTTCGAGAACGAGTTCAAGACCGCCGCTGGCCTCGAGGGCACCGGTGGCGCCTTCACCAGTGCCCGCCTCTACACCATGATTCAGGGTGGTTCAACCAACCAGCCCATCTCTGCTATTCCTGCTGCCATCAAGACCAAGACCAGTCTGCTCTTTGGTCTCTGGGCCTCTGGTGACGGCTTCGCCAACGAGATCGCCGCTCTTAAGAACACTGTCGACCAATACTGTGGACAACTTGAAAACCTTGTCGCTGGTATTTCTGTTGGAAGTGAGGATCTCTACCGTATTTCTCCAACTGGTATCAAGGCAAATGAGAACCCGGGTGCCAACCCTGATGTCCTCGTCGACTACATCAAGCAGACGCGTGCTGCTATCAAAGGCACTTGCCTTGAGTCTGTCCCCATCGGTCATGTCGATACATGGACCGCATATGCCAATGCTTCCAACAGTGCTGTCATTGAGGCCTGTGACTGGCTTGGCATGGATGCTTATCCTTACTTCGAAGATACCAAGAACAACCCCATCTCAGAGGGTGCAAACCTCTTCAAGGCTGCTTGGAATGAAGTCAAGGCTGTTGCTAAGGGCAAGGCGATCTGGGTCACTGAGACTGGATGGCCCGTCAGCGGCAAGACATATGGCAAGGCTGTTCCCTCTACCAAGAATGCTCGCACGTTCTACGAGGATGTCGGTTGTCCCATGTTTGGAGATATCAATGTCTGGTGGTATACACTCCAGGATTCTGCTCCTCAGACTCCCAACCCCAGCTTTGGCGTCATTGGCTCCGGGTTGACCGAGAAGCCCCTTTATGACCTCAGCTGCGATGAGAAGAGCAAGAAGGGAACTCTGGTCAGTCGTAGCAACGATGCGTCCGGCAATGTTGAGCACCGCTTCGTCAGCCCTTCTTTCGCAACTGGTAACCATACCAACGGAACTGTGCCTGTCGCGCCTAGCACTCCCACTTCTCTCGTCCCCACTCCTTCTTCCACCTCCGGCAACGGTGGTTCTGCCACCACTCCTTTGCCTGGCAGCGGTGCTCAGCAGCTCAACTCAATGGGTGCTGCTGCTGTCGCATTTATTCTTGCCGCTGCTCTGTTGTAAGCCGGAGCTCTATGACGAAGTTATGATTTCTCGGATATAGAATCGGAATTGGTAATGGGCATTGGGACAGGACAAAACAAGGCGCACCTGAGTATATACATATGAGCACATGATTTACCAATGAGTCGGCATGTGTATAGGATGAGAACTGAGTAATATGACTTCTGCAATTTCGAGGCACTGGCCGATTGTGACATTTGATGAGTCAGTTGGCAGCAAAAAACAAGTGACGAGAGCAGAGCTTTATCTAATGGCGCTCGTATGCGAATAATTCCCTACATGTTTAAAAAGAGACATCAGTGCAAAATACCTGTCTGTGAAAGAGAAGAACAGCTGTCCAAAGTAGGCAGACGATCTATAATTTTGTAATACTTTGCACCTTGTTATCTCCCGGGATAATGAACAAGTCAAGACAGGGGAAACTCAAGATTAAAGTAATTGGCCGATAGGAGAGCTCCAGAGCTACCTATTGACGCCCTCACCAAGGAATCCAAAGTGAATACTGATATTATTATAGGTAAGCTTAGGATAATATTATCTAAATTAAGACTTAATAAACTAAGTGCAAGAAAATCCCTTCTAAATTTTAATAATATTTCCTAAGATAATCCTAAAATCATCCTAAAGCTTATTTTTATTTATTCGTTAATGCTAGTCACGCGAGCAGATGAGATAAAATTACCAGTTGATGAAGACTGTGGAAGTTTTGAGTCAGACCTGGGACAATTTTGCTACAACCTTGTCGGCAGATTGCGAACAAGCTGGAGATCTTGACGCGCTTAAGTAATATGCTGAGAGAGCTCTTTCCTTCTTCATAGGTAGATACCTAGGTACTTACTTACGGTAGTGCCTACCTACTTCCTAAACTTCCATCAACAACAACGGTAACCGCGAGTGGACGATGATTTCCTTCCATTCTTCAATTTCAGCAATATCAACTGCAAGTTGACGATTTCTTCTCTTTCTCCTCCTTCAGCGATCATCATCATCATCACCAACGACCGTAAGTCAACGATCCCTTCATTTGCCGTGCCTCTTCATTCCTTCACTTTGCTTGTTCCTTCATCCGAGTTATTATTGCTACATCGCCACGTGCACAGTTTCTCTTCACTCATGCCCTTCATTGACTCTTGGCTTCCTACAGACATCCCTCAAGCCCTGCAGAGGTCCCAGCCACAAAGAAGAAAAGCTCTCGGTTGTCTTGTTCGTACTGCAAGAAAACCAACCATACCGTCGACACATGTCGCTCCGTTCGTAAGTATCCTTTATGAATTATGCAAGTTATGCATACTAACTATTCTTAGCCGGCACTGTTACTATCTTGAATGGCGGGGGCCAGTTGGCCCCAACCGGATGCACCTTCCGCCTTGTAAGTTCTACCTTTGATAGATTGTAATGATTTACTAACGCATCGAAAAGAAGAAGAACAAAAAAAATAACAAAAAAAAGAAGGCCAACGAAAAGTTGGCAGAGAAAGTCATGGAGTCGGTTGAAGCGATGCAGCTGGAGTAAAGGATCCAAGTTCTCTTATACTAGTACTACAACTACAATGAGATACGCTCGGCGCTTGCGCAGCCAAGAAGAAGATACATCAATTTCATTCAGCTGGACTTTCATCTGCTCGCGTGACCAACAAGAACGAGCGAACGAACAAGCGAAAGAGCAGCCAAACGGAAACAAGCTTTAGGATCATTTTAGGAAGTATTACTATAATTTAGAAGAGATTTCCTTATCTTTAGTTTATTCAGTCTTAATTTAGATAATATGATACGGATATAGTTATCAGGCTATCAGGTTTCACATCGGATTTCTTGGTGAGGGCGTCAATAGGTAGCTCTGGAGCTCCCCTGCATGGAGTGGATACTTCAGCCTTCAGCCGAGCGTGCAACTTGCTCATTGGCCGACTCAGCTTGGGA
>JAAOAU010000617.1:0-15730 GCA_013186845.1 Fusarium sterilihyphosum
TGTGCGGGTATGACTCGCCGCGGGGAACCAACAGCGGAGTCAGCACTGAGAATGCTAATTGGGCAATCAGTTACGCCAAAGACTTTATTATGGAGCCCTGCGAAGTACACACTGGGAAGGAAGCTCGGAATTCAGATGGGGTAAGTCAGAGTCAGACGAGTGAGTACTATAAAAGTCGATCTCAAAAGAGACTTCTCGTTTCTTCGAATCTCGCAGGTCCCTTCTTTCTTCCAAGATTTTATCGCCAGTCTTTCGTTCCCCAACACAATGACCAAAACATTATTTGTCAACGGCCGGATCCTGTCCAAGACGGAGACGGGCCTCAACGGCAACGCCCACTTCTCAGACTGCATGCTTATTCAAGACGACAAAATCGTCGCTGTTGGGTCTCGTAGTGAGATCTCCCAAAGCCAAGATGCAGACATCAAGATCCGCGATCTTGATCAGCGTGTTGTTCTTCCCAGCTTCATTGATGGCCATATGCATCTTCTGCTCCTCGGTCAATCACTCCGAAAGCTTGACTTGTCACGATGCACTTCACTTGAGGATATCCGATCATGTATTAGGAAATACGCTACTGAAAATCCAGAGACACCAACTATTCTTTGCAAAGGATGGAGACACTATATGACGCCCGGTGGAGTTACAGCCGCGATGCTGGATGATCTCGACCCTCGACCTATTTTCGTCGATGCCGGCTCGTTACACTCTTGCTGGTGCAACACCGCGGCCCTGAAGGAGCTTGAGGTTGATGACATGCCGGATCCGGCTGGTGGCAAGATTTATCGTGATGCGGGTGGAAAGCCATCTGGTCTTTTAGACGAAGGCGCCATGATGTCCATCAGTGAGTGCAGTCCAGAACCTGGTGACTTCGAGAAAAACAGCTGACTGAACCGAAAAGTTTGGCCTTTCCAAGCAAAGTCATCCCCCAAGCATGAACGAATAGAGGCAATTCGCGCGGCTGTAAAGGAGTACAACGCAGCAGGCTACACCGGTGCAGTCGAAATGGCCATGGATGAAGAAGCATGGGACGCTCTCGTAACACTCAAAGAAACGGAACCCAATCTGCCACTACGACTAGCAGCATACTGGCTCATTAAACCAACCGCTGACCTTGAACAAAACTCGAAACAAGTGCAGCGTGCTATCGAGCTGAGCAAGCAGTACAACTCGACAACAAGTCCTGATCTTCGACTTGTAGGAATTAAGGTCATAACTGACGGTATTGTCGATGCATGCACTGCTTACCTCTCTGAGCCTTATGCCACTGCTGGAAGCCCACCGCCAATCTGGGAGCCCGAGTTCCTCGAATCCGTTGTCAAAGAGGCTGATGCTGGTGGCTTGCAGGTTGCCTTGCATGCTATTGGCGACGGTGCTGTGAGGATGGCTATCGATGCCATTGAGAAACACGCCACGCCTGGTCGAAGGCATAGAATCGAACACTTGGAGCTCGTTTCCCCAGAAGATGCCAAGAGGCTTGGAAAGCTTGGATTGACGGCATCCATCCAGCCCATCCACGCAGATCCAACGGCGTTGACCATGTGGACTGAACTCATTGGAGATGATAGATATGAACGAGCGTTTGCATACCGAGAGTTCGCTGACGCTGGAGCCTTGATGGCGATTGGTACCGATAGCCCTACATCACCATGGTCGCCTATGCATAATTTCCATGTCGCTATCAACAGGCAATCCTCCAAGAACCCGGAGAACCCTAAGATAGTACACGAGCACTTTAGACTAGGTTTGTGTGAAACGTTTGTCGCGGCTACAGAAGGCGCAGCTCGAAGTGTCTTTGCAGAAGATCGTGTTGGAAGTTTGACGCCTGGGAAACTGGCGGACTTTATTGTTGTTGACATGGAATGGGATCCTAAGACGTTACTCAAGGCTGAGGTGAAGGAGACTTGGTTTGGAGGATCTCGGGTATTTGAGAAAGATTTCTGAATTGATTAGCATGCTATGGAAACGCCATAATTCGTATATCGGAACATATTCTTTCTATTCCGCTTGCTTTGAGCAGCTTATGCCCATGAAGCATACCGGACCGGTTTTGAGTCGATCAATCAGACGATCAACGACTTTCTATCCTTCAGCAACCGACTGCAAAGGATCAGAAGGCTGCCAACGAAAACAGTCAGTCCGGCCCAGACCCAGGCTGCTGTAAATCCCACACTCCTTCGCAATGCCCCTCCAACAGGCGGTCCAAACAACAACGCGACCGACATAACCGAGAAGGCCATACCGAATCTTGTCCCGATTCTTCGAGGGTCACTAGTTAGTCTGACAAAGATGGTCGGCTGAAGGGCGAAGAAGGATCCTGTGAAGAAGCCCTGGCTGATGACGGTAACAAGTAATCGTGGGGTTGTAGTTGCGGAGATAAGACACAAGCTTGTTGTGGCGAGTAAGACTGCTGCACTGATAATTGTGTTCATAGGTCCGAGACTCTGAGCGAGGAAAGCTGGTAGGATGCGTCCAAAAATGGAACTGCTATTGAGGATAGCTAGCAAGTTACCCGCGAGATCCGAGGAAGCAATGCTGTTATCTAGAGCGTAGCTTTGAACATAGACGAATGGTGTGTACATCCCCAGGAAAACTGAAAAGCAGCCGGCTACAAAGAGCACGTAAGGCCAGTCTGTGAAAGCTGTTTTGTCCAGAAGCTGCCTGCGCTGAGCTGGTCCGTTGGAGTTGGGCCCCGGTCGAAGCACGATGTTTGAGAACAGGAGTAGAACCAACAGTAACAAAGCCATAGCCCTCGTTGCCCACGGCAGGCTTGTTTGCGCGTTTAGTTCCCGTACCATGATAGGAAGAAGAACGCTAGGATGATGTCAGAGAAAGGCCAGCTCGAATGACAGTTCTTGGCTTACCCTCCGAGTCCACTACCACAAGCTGCAAGTCCATTGACCAAGGGGAGCTTTGTAGTAAACCATAGTGAAGTAATAGCAACACTCAAGATGGATAGGCAGCCAGCGCCAATGCCAATCATGAGGCCTTGAGTGAGAAGATACTGCCAGTACCTTTGACTCAGGCTTTGAAGTACAGTGCCGGTGACAATAAAGGTAGATCCGACTGCCAGAAGGTGTCGGAAGTAACCAGAGTCATAGATCGGGCCAACTATGAAGCCTGAGAACACCATCAAGAAGGTCTGAAGAGAGCCAATGACGGAGATCTGAAAAGGTGTATGACTCGACAACTGGTCGCGCTCATAGATGGTTTGGAAGCTTCCAAAGCTTGCGATCAGCCCTGTAAGCTGTCAGTATCTTTCTGGCGGTTATTGATGATATTACTGACCCCAAGTGCAAAAGTAGAGGCAAAACGAGCCCGCGACTTGTAGCCACGCGAGCAAACCGCCATTTGGAACAGGCTTTGTTGCTGCATCATCGACCGAAAAACTGCTTTCGACGAGAGGGTTATCATCGGCTGTCTTTTTCGAAGTGTCCATTGCTGATCGAAAGCATTGGTGAAAGTCCTTGACTTACAAGCTGAACAGCATACCTAATTGAAGGCAAGATAGGCCGAGATGCAACCGCCATGCTTATCAGTCTCTATTTCTCTGACAATTCGTTTGCTAGGATAACCCAATCTGGGACGTTTCCCGCTTTCCTAATATGGTGATGGACCACTGCGCTTCTCCCCACAGTGGATCTCGATAAAAAAGATAAAACTCAACATCAGCAGATCAAGGCGCAATACAAATTGTCTGTGCCACTTTTGAACGCGTACTATCTCCATAAACCGAATTTGTAATAATCACATGAAATTATCCCACTTATCAAAACCGCGTTTTGACGACAAATTCCTTGGCCACTCTGGATGGAACCTTTGCATAATTTTCGCATGTCATTCTTCCAAGTTGGTGAAACATCCGAGGGCTGCCTAGCTAGGAAGGTGGTAGACTTTTTTCCTTCTTTGCCCTGCTTTCGATTCAGCAAACCGGGGAAAACCGCGACTAAGGCGGTGATGCGGCGAAGTAGGCAAGATTGAGTTCATGTGGGATTAGTGCCGGCATGGCATGATGCATGCATTGCCAAAAGTGGTATTTCCTTACGATGAGACCTTTCAGCTAGGGTATAAGTGTAGATCTTGTACGGAGATAGTGATTTTTGTAGTGAAGATATTGGGGGCTTTGACAAAGGTTCCTTGGGGTTGGAGGATAGACCGTATTAGGCAGTAAACCAAGATTTGACAAGAATAGTTCAAGATGCGAGACGCGTTCAAGTAAAAGTTGAACATAGGTAGGGACAGGAAAGTCAATGGACAGGATAACTTCATCAAAGTCACGAATTGTAAATAGAATTGAGCGTGGTGCAGGGCAAAGTATAGTCTATTGAACAGGAAAAATAAATAATCTACAACCTAGTCTACCCTACATCCTATCGAGACTTTACAAAGTAGGAGTCCAAGTATCCTTTCCAAGCTTCGTCCTCGAAAGTGCCAGCATATCCGACATACATATCCGGTCGAACAATCACAACAGCCGAGTCCTCGTTCTTCACCCAATCGGCAGTGAAGTCCTTGTCACCATCCCTGTTTTGGCGACCCTCAACATTGCCATTAGTCGACCCATTGGACAAAATGGTATAAACGGGAGCCGACACGGAGTTCGCCGAAAGTCGTCTTCCGATAGCCAAGACGATAAAATCTCCATATGAGACGTTTTCATAGAGTCGCGAAGTTTTTCCGGAAGATTCAGTAATCACCACATCGGGACTGCGATATCCGGGTTTCCAGATCCCAACTTCTGTGCCCTGGATAAGTGGAGTGGCGAACTCGCTGTAGTTGACACCCATGCCTTGCTTACGTTAGTCAGGTGATATGTAACTCTGGTGGTGAACGTACCTGTGATGAAGCCGGCATTTCGTTCGATTGTGGAGACGTATTTCTTGGCTGTGTGTATGGTGTCCCTGACTAGTGCTGCAGCTACTCCGATGACTTGAGCGGCTGTGGATCTCCGCTCGATGTCGTAGCTGCGTAAGATGTCACCTCTTGCTTTGTTGGTAAGGTTGGATGGGCGTGCGACGGCTGAGAGACGCCAGGCTAGGGCGAAGGCATCGGATACACCCGTGTTTAAGCCTTGGCCGCCGTTGACGGAATGAACGTGAGCAGCGTCTCCGGCGAGGATGATTCTTCCGTGGCCTTCCTTGGAGATAAAGGTACCGGCAAGTCGTTCCTTGACTGAATTGCGGTTAGTATGGGGACTGTAGCTCTTGCATGCGAAACATACCATGAAATGTGCTGAACCATTCAGTCTTTGTAAACTCCACTCGATAAGGAGCGAGATGTTCTTTGATAGACTCCTCAGCCAGCTGCTGTGTAATCTCGCCCTTGAGAAGAACATAGAATCGAGACATTCCTCGCTCTCTTGGAATCCACGCAACTCGAGACTCTCCATCAAGCTCGAACGTGATAATCTCAGGACAAACTGGAAAATCAGTATCCAAGAAGGTATCAAGAACTGCCCAAGTCATCTCAGGCTTAGTACCAGTGAAACTGATACCCAGCGTGTTTCTGACAAAAGATCGTGCACCGTCAGCGCCAACAGCATACTTGCTGCGGACCTTTCGACCTGAACTTGTCATGACGATGACAGAGTTTTCATCTTCAGTGATATTGATGACGTGCTCGTTGTAGCTAACTGCATCACCCAGACGAGTGCGCATCACCTGTTCAACGACAGGCTGTCCGATCATGAGGAAGTTCTTGTGGAAGGCATGCTCGATGCCAACCCACCAAGCGTTTTGACGAGACTTGAAGTCGCCTGCTTTGAATGTAGAACTCGCTGTTGTTGTTAGCTTGCATTTTTGGAAGTTTCTGGGTCTTCTCACTATTGCATTTGAGGCCGTCAGGCAGAAGCTCATCGAGGATGCCAGCAACCTCGAAATATTGTTGAGTTCGAGCGTTGAGCGCGTCGGCACGACCAAGCTCTAAGCTGCAAGGCTTCTCGTCTATACAGTTGTTAGCTTTGATTCTCGATCAACTCAGACGGCATTGTAATTTACCCAGGACTTGGACTGAGATGCCCAATGGTTGAAGAAGAAGGGCAACAAAGAGTCCTGTAGGGCCGCCACCAACAATAGTAACATCAACTTGCTCCATGATTTTGAATATCTGTGAGTGAGCTTGGTTTGAAAGTCTAACTTTTGGAGTTCTCAATATTACAGCTCTATGTAATTGGCGGGAAAGGCCAAGATAAATCACCAAAGTCCTCTTGCACAAGCCTCTCCATCGACCTACCTATCTCAGCATCGTCAAACCAACTCAGCAAGTCAAGGATAAAAAATTCCACAACGTCTCATCTGTATAGCCATATCCGAGCTTCTGTTACACCATCCCAAAGGCCCGAAGAATCATTCAACGGCGGGGAACTCTAAGCTTGGCCGGGTGGGATATAGCCGAGCGGGATAGCCGCGCGGGATGCCGATCATCACCACGGACCGTTATCCCCATGCATGCGAAAATCCAAGTTTTTAGCCCCAGTAACTCATCAATACGGAAATACCATGACGAAAAGTGTGGCTTGGCTTCCAGATTGATACCTTCTACTCTAGGATTTCACATCCGTGCAAGCTGACAGGGGAGGGTTGGATAATTTTATGAGCTTCCTGATGAAGCCATTTTGTGTCATGCCTTTTTCTTCGGATTAGGCGATATGTGACGAGGGTAATTATTTTGCCACGCAATTGGATGGTTGTCCGGTGGCCCACTGCTGAGACGATTCGGTGTTTTTCGCAAATTGTCTTAGTAAAACGAAAATGGGACTATGGGCGAGTTGGAGTATGTAACTTGTAGCTCACATGTTGATAACAGATAGTAAACTGCAAGATTTATATCCTCTTATCTCCCGGACATATCATTCACCTCATCAAGTTCAACTGTCACTTTCATTTACAAACAAGCACTTATCAGAGATTACTACCCTTTCATTTCACCATGGCTGTATCCAGTCTTCGTCCCGTGATCCCCTTCCCTTTCGGGACTGCTGATAGCAATGTCTCAGCTGAACCATTGACTAGCGCTGTCGATAGGGTGGCTCTTGAGACATCAAGCAGGATACTTGATATCATCGCAAGATATCGAATGCAGCAAGAGGAGAACTTCTACTCACATTCTGATGAGTCAACTCTCAAATTTATCGCTCTCATCTACACGCACGTCAAGGCTGGCAAGCCAGTCCCTATGTGCCTACCGGCCTTCCCTTTCAAGTCGCCAAACTCGAAGTCGAAAACCCTGGGAAAGCTTCCTGATAAGGGTGAAGAGATTGCACTGGCTCATCTAAACGGACTTTGCAGCGCTATTGGCGATGTATATGCGCCAGGTGCTAGGCTCACAATCATTTCTGATGGATTAGTATACAATGGTGGGTATCGCTTAGTGATATTTCCAAAGAAACTTAGCTAACGACGACAGACCTGCTTGGTGTTCCAGATAGAGATGTCTGGGCATACGGAGAGACGCTTCGCTCCATGGCAGCAGAGAAAGAATTCCACAACATCTCCTTCGCACGTCTTCGCGATCTTGTTGAGATCGATCTACCCAAAGACCTTGAGGAGATGACTTATGTTGCCAACGCATCGAACTTTCGACGCGCACTTCTCAACACCTTCAGCAAGCCGGGATGGAGTTGGGATGAAGTCCGTCAACTGGATGACCAGTGCATGACTTACCGCGGATACATCAAGTTTCTCCAAACAGACTTGGAAACAGTGTATCCGGTTGATGAGAACCGCAGCAAGTCAAAGTATAAGAGAGGAATTGAGTATATCGCGAAGCAGATGATGGCTCGTGGAGATGTAAGTGTATAGTTGTCCTGAGATTGTTTGTCATACTGACGTCGCAGGCATTTGCAAATGCTGTTCGACAAAAGTACCCCGATCACGTTCGTCTATCAATCCATCCCTCAACTGGGGCTGTCAAGCTTTCTATCAGTCTTCTACCAACCGAACAACTCTACACCACGCCCTGGCACTGCAGCGTAGCGTACAGACTGGACGGCACCATCAAAACAGGTATGCGATCTGAGTTTGACAACGACGAGAGTCTCGAACTAGTCTACGACAACGGAAGACCTTCACATTACCGACAAAAGTCACCACTGCTATCATGGGCAGAGAATAAAGGCGGAATCGTGGTTGATCCTATGTATCCCGCTGGTCTGATAATTCGTCCTGCCAATGGAGCTGGTTCCCTGACACTCGACGACATCGACACACAGAAAGTCCGTGCTCTGTCGGAGATAAATTCACCCGTTGTGCTGAAGGGATTTGTCAAGAAGCCTAACCGCGACCGCTTCATTGATTTCAGCCACCGATTCGGAACCCCGCTGCCCTGGAAGTTTGGCCTGTTGCTCGAAGTCAAGGATCGAGGACAGGATGCTCGGGGTCTGAATAACGTCCTTTCAGCAGAGCCTATGCCGTTCCACTATGATGGTCTGTTCAAGGTCGTCAAGCAGACTGATGAGAATGGAAATGAGAAGACGGTTTCAACCCCTCCCCAGTAAGTACTGTTTGGAAGAAGAATATTCACCCACTGACCTCGATTAGGTTCCAACTCTTTCAGGGCGCCACCTCCTCACCAAGAGATACCGGCTTCACCATTTTCTCATCGTCAACACTGTTCTTCAAATACCTCCCATCGTGGCTCAAGAAGGACATTTCCAAGCTGACATGGAGCGTATCAACATCAGCATTCGACAATACAGTCTTGAGAGGTCTACCTCTAGCCATCGACCATCCTACGACCGGCAAGCCATGCCTTCGATACCATGAGCCTTGGCCCCAATCCAAGACACGATTTGATGCTTCGGATGTCACAATTGACGGACTTGAGTCTACTGAGAGCGCTGCTGTCTGTGAAACTATTGACTCGGTGCTCTATGATCGTCGGGTTGCGCTGTACTATGCTTGGGACAAGGGTGATATTTTGGTCAGCGATAACATCTTGATGATGCATACCAGGAGTGATTTCACTGCGGGCGTTGATCGTGAGCTGTGGCGAATTCACTTTGACTAGTGCTGTTATCGTTTGGGTCGGCAGGTCTGATTATGTTTTGATATTGTCAGTTTGAAGGTTTCATATAGATTATCTTTGCAATAGATTGCTTTTGACACATGATGCCTATTGGTCCACAGTTTGACTGCTATGCCTTATCTCAATCTGTCTAGTTGCGGATTCATCCCGGAAATCCCGTCCGGAGATATCTCGGTCGGCATCCACTTCCGACTCGGATAGACTACCGACCAAACCTTATAACAAGCTATAATAAGAATAAGACCGCGGGGTAGCCCTGTCCTTGAAACACTCAATCAACTCAATCATCATGTTCGAAGTCAAGCAATATCATCTCCTGCCAACGGACCTTGTTCCGAACTCACCAAGACCGCTTCTGCACTACAAGAATGTCTTAGCCAAGCGCCCTAATAGTTCCAAGTGTGACCCCGCCAAGGTCTGGGATATGTTCACCAAGAACGGATGGGACGTCCAATGGATATTCCGATACCCAAACACGCAACTGTCACATTTTCACTCTGAGGCGCATGAGTGTATGGCTGTTCTCTCAGGCACAGCAACAATCCGCTTTGGAGTCGGTGATACGTCGGAGGATCTCGAAGAGAACACATACGGATCAGCTTGGGAAAAAGGCGGGATCGTGTTGGAGGCCGAGGCAGGAGATGTCTTTGTCATTCCAGCTGGTGTAGCGCACAAGACTCACAACACCAAACCTACAGCTGAGTTCAAGCTGCTGTCGCCGGGTGTTGGGCATGGCATTGAGGCTGATGACCCGAAGAAGGCGTTGTCTGAGATTAAGCTGGATGGATATACTATGATGGGGGCTTATAACGGCGGTGAATGGGATTTTGTGAAGAGTGGAGGAGACTATGGCAAGTCATGGAGAGTTCCCAAGCCGAAGAGGGATCCTGTGTTTGGAGAGGCAGAGGAAGGACTTGTCAAAACCTGGCCTGGAGGTGATAGTAGGGTTGATTTGGAGATTGTGCAGGTGGAGAACAGGGAGTACAAGTCAAAGATATAACTTATCAGCTCCTCCAATACTGGTGCGGGATCAGTTACAAGCCAACAACCTTGAGCACTAATCTCCGAGTTCACGGGTCAATGAGGCCACGAGACAACGCAAAGGTAATTCCAGTTAATTTTGATTCACTAAGTATGCATGAAGATGATACAAAAGGAAACGATTCAATCACTCCCAAACACTAGTCTTAACATAATCCATCTATCTCGTGTTCGCGTAGTAGAATTAGAACGGGAGGACCCATCATCCTTTAGTCCTGGACACCAGTAGGGGTGTTGCAGAGGATGCCTTGGTCAAGCTGTGATGGTCAGTAATCAATTAACTGAATGGATTGATCAGACTTACGATAGGCAGAACACAGCATCGAGCTCGCTGGCCAATGGCAGAGCAAACAGCACTGAAGTCAGCGGCGTCGGTAGGGGCAGCGGGAGCTAGCTATGTTAGATTGAGCTTCACTTAAGACATGGCTCTACTTACGGTTTCCGCAGTCGAGGTCGGCAACGCCAAGGACATCAGTAGCACAGCATTGAGAAGTGCCGTAGAGACCAGAGCAAGGGATGTAGGCCTGGCGCTTCTCCTCAGTGGGGAGGGCAGAGACGGCAGTAGCCAGGAGGGTAACGATAGCGAGTGAGAACTGCATGATGAATCGAGTGAAAGAGTAGATGATATAATGATCTGAAGCTTGGGGATGTGGATGCAGAATCCAAACTGATCCTCCAACAATCCCCATATTTATACAAAATCCAAATTATAGATCCCATAAATCATTAAGATCATCATCAAAAAACAAAATAACTTCAACGTCATTACCTCACAGCAAATCTCCAATGAATACCGAGTTTAAAGCCGTTGACGTTTCCGATGGCGATATCCCTGGCCTATATCATCTATATATTGACTTGAAACCTGTTGTAGCGTTACAACGGCCCAGCGGTTTACAGCTCTGCAGGGGTCTAACGCATAAACGTGTCGCGACGATCGCTCGATCAATTGGCGCTGCTGATTCGCTGGCCCGTCGGAGGAAACACTCAAAGGAAGAGCCGACTGCCGAAACGATCACACCGTTAATTTTAGAAGGCTAATTTGAGGCGAATTTGGAAACAGGTTGGCTGCTGGGCCGATGTCATGACCTGTTGGGAGGAAGTAATTGGTCGGGTTGGGTCCTGTGAGGCCTCATTGGTGTACGGCAAAGTTCCACGACCGTTATTGATCGTCGGTTTCCTCTTCCTATCAGGTTCTTCAGCTTGGGGTTTGTTGGGGCTGGCGAAACGACGTGGCAAATCATGAATGTGCAGATTGTTTCTCATACTGTTCCTGCAGAAAGTGGACCTACGCGCCGTGAAACTTGATCCGGCTTCCGACCCTGGTTAGGGGAGGAAAGAAAACACAGGACCTTGATCCTAAATGATAAAAAGATTTAGGTAAATCTAGCCTAAGCTCAGAGGGGTTTTTTCTAAGTTTATTTTGACGCCCTATATCAAGGCCTGGTGTTTTCTTGCTCCCCGAGGCCTGGTAAATGAGCATAAACTTGATTAACATTAGATATCCGAAACTTATATCCGATCGGATTATATAGGTGGCTTGACTTAGATCGCGGGTTAAGTCTCCCGAATCAGATAATGACATCAGCCATCATCATGATCTGATTGGCATCGTGGCTATCGCTTGGGTAGCATCCTTATGAATTGAGGGAGGAATCAAGGAAAATTTCATTAAAAAAAACCAACACCTCGCAAAACAATCTTTGTCTGGAATCCCTGCTGCAAATCTCTCTTATTTCGTCAGTGGTAGTTGACCCCAGGGCTCAGCTCCATTCGATCATGATGCATCGAGTTCCTTGCTTCCCTCAGCTTGAATAGAAGCCTCTCACCTCCGTCATCGCACCTGTCACCATCCCTGGCGAAAACCAGCTCAATACGTTCCTTGGCATCTCCGGATAGCCCTGCACCGCTAAGAGTATCGCGCTCATCAAACATATGTCCCGCCAACACGCTAGTGAGACCAAAGCCCCCAGATACAGGCGAAGAACAAAATGTGATGCGTACGATAAGGAGTATCAGGCCGACGACAGGCTGAGCGAGTAGGACGATAGCTAGAAGAGGAGATCTCTTGAGTACCGTGACAGTCTTCCAAGCTTTGTCAGGCCGATGATACTCGAACTGTTTACGCTCTCCAGCTTTCAAGTCGTTGACCGGCGAGCCAATGCCACAAAAGGCGGCCAGTCGAGACCAGAGGAGAGACGATACCACAGCCGTGAACCTTATCTGAGCTGCTTCATCCAGTTTGGCCGTCAGTAGGTCACTGACAAAATCGCTGAGCAGGTACCTAGCATCATTCAGATGAAGAGTTCTACAGCCATCCGGGAATGGTTTCACAAAGCTTGCGGCGCAGCTACCTTCGATTAGGTTGACCGAATTAGCTGTGATCTTCCACTTCCCGTGACAGTTCAGCCGCTGGCTTGTGAACTCGAGCGCCTCCTTCTGAAACCTTTCTTTTGAAGGTCTTATGTTCCTATCTTCTTTCGAAGGCCCGGCATGCGGAGTGAGAAGGACGAAGAACCGGTCCACTTGACCTTGAGGCCATAGGGTCGACAGCCACTTTTTCTCTTTGTAAAGAGATATGTGCTGTGGCGCATTGTCATCACTTGATTCAAAATGGCCGTTCCACCACGTATCGTTGTCGCGCTGCTTGTCAACCTCGTGGTTGAGATGCCACGCCAAGCCAAAGACGTCAGCAGACACGGTGTATGACTGCTGGCCCCGTATCTCGGCCCTTATGCTTTTGACGTATGATGGACTTGGTCCGTCCAACATGGCAACCCTTATACTATCATCCTTCAGTAGTAGCATATTAAAACCAAATGGTTGTGGTTGAGAGGGTAGCTTGGTTGCGTTGCTAAAGAAGAAGGGGATGGTAGCGTTGACCATGAGAGAAGCGCCAGAGGCAAAGTTAGCAAAACCAACAGGGCCAGTAAGACCATATTGGCCGCCGCTCGCATGTACTTCAGTTGTGACCTTTCCACCAACGAAGCTCTTGTAACCAACGCTAAGAAGCAATGGGAACGCAAGCGATGCTGAGAGAATTAGTGTCCATCGTTGGCTGCCCCGACGCCAGTTCAGAAGACTACCCAAAATACTCTTCTTAATGATCGAATCGTAGTTTTGTAAGAGGCTCGCCCATCGTGTTTCGAGTTGAAGGAAGACGATAGTGGACAGTTTGGCGGTACAGAGGTCCATGAGAGAAAGCATCAAGCCAACGACGATAAGCTGATACTTTTGCTCAAGGCTCGCTGCGGTGGCTGGATGAAAGCAACAAATCAGACCAACAATACTACAGCAAAAGCTCAATATCAGTGCTATGACCTCTGAGAAGTCGCAGCGCCGTCTCTTGATAGGGTTGCCGAGTCCGCGATGCTCTTGGCTGGTGTTGAAGGGCTCGTAAGCGGATATATCATCGCTTGGCCTGACTTTATGGCGGGGGGGCAGATGAGGGAAGGTATCCATTGAACAAGATTTTATGATGGCCGTAGGAACTAAGAGGCTAAATGAAGTCAAGTTTGAGACTGAAAGAAAATCGTAAGAAGATAGGCACGCAAAACGGGATATAATGAATTGCGGCTGAAAATCGTGGTGGTTTATCTCCGGAGCAAATGTCGCCAAACCATCGCACAGAAAGTGGATACGACGAATAATATCGGAGAGTCTTGAGTCTGGTCAGATCATTGTAGCTTCTGCAACCCTTCGCAGTGATCCTTCACAGTTGGATGGCATCGCCGCCAATCAAACTGCAACACGGTATCAGCTAGACACCAACCAACACTCAGATGTGCCATAACAAAAATCAGGCTCTCAGATTTTATAGCGCTCGTCACGCTTCACGACTTCACAAAATGACGGTTCGGATATCTTGGTTGATTCAAAGTATGTATAATTTTGAGAGCTCAACCATAATATTTGATGAAGAAACTCACTATTCCAGGAATGCTGCCAGTTCCTCAGGATCACTTGTCGCAAGTGGCGAAAGCTCTACAGCCTGATTCTTAACATGCAGTGATGAAAGTGGCTGCAGGAGCTGAAAACAAAGTGGTTGTCTCAAAAGCGACATGTGATAGAACAAAACAGGCTCTCGCCTATTTATCCGCAATGTCCAAAAAGCCCAACATTGCCGCAAGTACTATCGGAAATTAGCCCTCTGCTTCAAAACGATGTTATTCTCAAAGGTCAGAACTTACAAGCGCCAGCAGTGACGATATACGAAGCTGTTCCCCACGCCGTCTGTATCGTTGCCAAATCGGTCCACGCCTTGGAGTTCAGCCAAATGCCGATGGCCAAGCTCAGCAAGACTGGAACGAGTACCACGATCGAGATTCGTGTGACTGACCAGTCCAGTACCAGCTCAAGGCCATATTCGCCCTCGAGTATATCAAGTCTCTTATTATTCAGAGTGCAGTGTATCCAGTCTGACCAAGCTAGGGAGATATGTCGAGGAACATGCCATCTTCTGTAGCTGTTCATAAACAACTGCAAGTCGCCGACTCCGTTGTTATCGAGGATAATGCGCTTATGCGTCCCAGTATCTGCGTCGCACTGATTCATCAGGATGAGTTTGAACTTGCCAAGAAATGAGGACAAACCTTGTATAGTCGAAAGCCCTTCAAATGTTTTAGCGAGAGAAACGTCCCTCTCATCCCACGGAGTCGGAAAGTCGCCCAGCGGAGCTTGGAGAAGAGTTGGTCAGGCTTATCGACAAACACAACTCTCTCCTTCGGGTTAGGGCTTCCACGGAGGAACAAACCCAATACAACATATGTTGGTTGGATCCGCGACTCAAACACAATAGCTGACGTGCGCGTGATACCAATAACAGGCGTTGAAAAGCTCGTCTTCCATTCGATCCTTTCCGCTCGCGCCTGTGTTGAATCATGCCGTGTAGGTGAGGTTTCACCATCCGCAGCTCCATGCTCTTCATCACGCCGTGTTGTCGGGATCAGTGAAAACATAATGTCTTGATAAGCCTTTGGGTACGGAAATGTAGCGGTTTCGTTGATCTCATAGTTGGAGCTCAATTGTGGCATTCCCTGGGCTGCGGGAGCTTGTAAGAAGAACTGGCTCTTGACATTCCACTGATGTCGAAGTGATCTGATGCATGGGGTTCGCTGCTCTACAAGACCATTGTAGTCGAGATGCCCGATGCCGTATGAGAAGTAAGCATGCCAGGCTGTAGTGGGTATGGGTCCGGCCGGTGCTGGCTGGGACAGTGACACGGGCGTATCATCGGTATCGTCAATAGGCAGTGCCATGTTTAATTTCGACAGCCAGAAAGTACTTTTATGCTTGTACCAAATGCTTGTCTGCGCAGGTCGCAAGAATAAACCCCGCGTAACGGAATTGAAAATAAGTTGGCCTTTCAATCTTCAGCCGCAAGCCACCAAGAACCCTCCAATAAGACGAGACGCTGAAGTTCTGACTGCAGCGCTGAGCGCTTTGACCAATTGTAAAAGTCCACTGACAGCCTGCTTGGCCTAGGGCTATGTTCTCAAGAGTGACTGGCTCAAAAAACAGAGGCCCAAAGACTTTCAACGTCTACCAACTTTCAGCAACTGACCTATATCCATGGCCGAATAGGTTTAATTAGTGATATAAAGTTTATTCTGTCAAGCCTAGTTATATCTACTATTAAAAATAGTTCATTAAGGAAATATATAGC
>JAAOAU010000618.1:0-21825 GCA_013186845.1 Fusarium sterilihyphosum
CTTTATGCTTAATATTTCATAATAGCTTAAGTATTTAATTTTAAATATAATACCTAAAGTTATAACTTACTTATTTAAATCTCTAAAGAAAACTAAAGCTAGTAATATCCCAGTAACAGCTAGTGTAAAGTTAAACCACTGTGCAGCTCTCAATCCGTCTAAGTATATATTCGATCCTTGTTGATTATTAATATCCCCGGCAATAGCAGTCTGTATAGCCGTTGCAATTGCCAATCCCAAAGCACGGCCGACATTGTTCACTGTTTGAAGAAGACCACCACCAAGAGATTGTTCGTCTTGCGCTAGAGACTTGGCAGTAAGCAGACTAAACACAGGCCAAACAATTTCAACGCTCATACAGAGACACATAGCAGGAAATCCCCATGCCCAGTAAGTAGTCATTGGCGGAATTGATGGTATTGCGAAGAGGAATGGAGATAAAACGCTGCATGAAAGGCCAACAACAAGTACAATAAAATAAGGGAAGTGATTCAGTGCTGGGAATACGGCGAAGGATATGATTACTGTCGTGACGAAATTAGAAAACTGATAAGTCCAGTTCAGCATAATAGTGTACTCACAGCCTGATATCCCGGCAGGAAGAAACCGAAGTGTCGTCTGCAACTCCCCCAGACCTTGGTACTTCTGGTAGCTATACCAGATTAGCTAGATGCTCATGTGTAATATGATCCGTACAGGATACTCACAAGTATGTAACGAACACAAGAAATCCATTAAAGGACGCGTAAAAACAACCCACCAGCACAAATAGTGCAGAAAACTGTTTCTTCGCGAACATGGACATACGCATCAGAGGTATACGGTCTGGATCTATCTCCAAGCGGCGCTGATAGAAGATGAAGCCTCCTAGAAGTAGTACAGACACAACCAACAGCGGCGGTATCCACGGCGTAGACCAACCGGAGACATTGCCTTGCGTGATGGCCACAAGAAGCAGTGTCAGGCTGGATGATATGAGGCCTCCCCCGATCCAGTCGACATAAGATTTCTTACTGCTCTCAGCATTCTCGGTTGTCCCTTGAGGAGCGATTCTGGCTGTATGACCAGCTGTGACAAACCAGCCAGCAGCAGTTGTAAAGGCATATGCAACAGCTGGTATCCAGAACACCCACTTCCAACCAAGAGTCGATCCTACAAAGCCACCTAGAAGGCTACCCACGACAGAACCCAATGACGCCATAGCAGACATTGCGATGAAAGCCATGTTTCTAGAAGGACCGGGCGCAAAGGTAGAAGCCATGATACCAATTCCAGAGGGCATGATAGCCGCAGCTGACATTCCCTGCACGGCTCTCAATACGTAGAACGGTATTTCATAGCGAGACCATGGAAGACATAGTGTTGATAAAGTAAATATGACTGATCCTGACAAGAAACCTAAGCGTCGACCATATACGTCTGCTAAACGACCCCAAAGGAGCATAACGCTGCCTGTGGAGATGTTGTAAATTGATACAACGAGTTGTTGGCGAGATGAGGGTATTCGCATCGCATTTCCGAGCTCAGGGAGGATGATAACAATGGACTGAGAGTTGAGAACCTGTCAATTCGTTAGTGGATGTATTTTTGGCTAGAAGTGGTGCTTACGGTGAGAAGGGCCGCGACGGATATTACGGTTACGAGAAGAAAAGCTCGGATTCTGGAGAGATTTGGATATTGATGATCATCAGGACCTGAATCTTCCGTCCCTTGTGTTTGTGTCGGGCATGCATTGCCGTGGCTAACGTCTTGCGCTGGGATAGTCACTGCAAGCTCCAAGTCCGCAATGGGGGATTGATCGATCTTCATCACGGGGCCCCGAAGACGAGTGTTTGGTGTTCAGTAGTCAAGCTAAGGAAACAGTAGTAAAGTTTTCTTCAATAGTGAATTTTCAACTGAACATGGACGAACGCTTAGTTCCTCCACTTTGAAAACCCGATAGCGAAGGATCGCATCATCAGTCTTCTCAGCACGTCAGAGCGGTCCCCAAGTCACGTCATATGCACACTGTTCTTCAGGGTGAGATTTTCGATTGCTGGGTGTCTGAATATGTAGGGTGAGCCTAGCTCTCTTTTCTTCGCTGTTGGCTTGGCAAATGTCTTCCAGGATGCTAGACAGGGTTATTTGTTTTGGGTGTGAGCTTTCTCTCAGATGCATTGCTGCTATCGTAGTATTTAGAAATAATATTATACGATTTTCAAGAGCATGGTAGTGATTGCTAATTTTATTATTGTGGCGTATAAATGTAATACTGCGTGGTCTTTCATTAAGCAGAAGATGACGCTGTAGCTTGGCTAGGAGTAGATGTAGCCGTTGCTGTTTGCGACGCAGTTGCACTGCCACTGGGTTCATCATCATCATCACCACCGGAACCACTACCACCGCCCTTGACCACCATAGCCTGAACAATCTGGCCTGCCTTATTGAAGACAATGTTGACAAGAGCACTAAGCTCTTTATACTCATATGTCCTCTGCGTAAGACCATTTTGCAAAGTCTTCTCATCGCCAGTGAAGGTCATATTTTGGTTGTAGTTTCCGATAATCGAACTAACAACATCGCTGCCCGTCTTTGTGACTTCTTGCACAATATTCCCAAGGTTGTCAATGAGGAAATTGAGTTTCGTGTCGCCCTGAGTGATAGATCCAAGTAGACCATCAACAGCGCCGATAACGCCTTCGACAATATCGCCGACCGAGTCGAGCAAATTGATGAGAGCCGGGTTCAGATCGAGGGAAGCCAGAGTGCGGTTGACAATCTCGACCAAGTGGCCCAATCGGACAACGAGCTCAAGTTCGGCCTCTACGTCTGCGATGGTGATGTTGACTTTTTCGATGCCGATTTGGATGCCTGCATTTATCTGGACAAGCTTTGCAATGTCCGCGTTGAGGTTGATATCTGCATGCAGATTGTCGACATCCAGCTCAATGCGGCCAACAGAGAGTTCTGGTACTTTGAGATGAACGTCGGGAGGACCAAGTGATGAGTTGCTTGAGCCTCCTCCTCCTCCTCCACCAGGTACAGATGTTGGCTGAGCTGTGCTGTCGCTGGTGGCATCCTCACTGCCAGATGGTGAGGCTGTTGGGGGGATTGCAATGCTCTCTGCAGTGGTAGCTGGGTCTGTTGAATCAGGTGTTTGGGCAATGCCCAGGCTGAAAAGGTGAGCCAGAACCAAAGGCTTCAAAATCGAGAGACGCATGTTGACGGTTGCTAGGAATCTCTTTGGAAGAAGGTGATGATGTTCGATGCTCTAACAGCGAGACAGTTATGCTATGTCGAGACATTTCTTGATCATCGTCCACCGCCAGGTCTTTGAGAATTTACCCATGGCATAAAGTGGACCTTTGTCACACAGCCCTTGGAACCAGTGCAATCTCCCGGTGCATCACAACCTCTCGGCCCTATGAGCTTATTCGGATGGTTATATCGCGGGTCTTATCCGTCCTTTGAGTTATAAGCGATGCAAAAACAGGATTTTCGGAATTGGAAAGAAATTACTGATATGCTTTACGGGGTAATCGATCGAGATTGAGTTCATGCATTGACGCAGTGACAGGGGTTTGTCGGAAATACAGCCCTCTCAGGCTTCCAATACGTCCAAAATGTCTCCACTTGCTGTGATTTCCCCTGTATCAATGAAACCTCGGAGGCTGGAGATCAGGGCCGGAGCTTTCCTACCGGAGTTGCTGCTGTTTCAAGTTCGCTTACCGTCTAATTAGGGCTGTCCAACTAGGTTGGATTGAGCAGCGTATCAACGCCTTAAGCAGGGTTGCTTGGTTGAGATGCTTTGTGAAGGAGGGTCGCTTGAACTTTTCTCTTTCTATTCTATGACTTGTGCTCTTTCTGAACGGTATCTCATTTTGGCCCGCGTAGTTGCCTCTTTCATTATCACACTCTTTTCACCGACTGCAAACTCAACCACACAATGAAGCATTGCTCAGTATTCGGTGCCTTGGCTCTAGCCTCACTTGCGAGCTTCGCTACTGCAAAAGCAAAAGGCGACGGCTACTATGGCTATCGTCTGAACCGTCGAGGCGACGATGAGTCCGCTATCTACGAGACCGAGAACACCAACAGTGGTATTGCGCCTCTCAACGAGGAACCCGACGTCTACCTCAACGCCAATGTCTCAGTGGGCGAGATCTCTATCGAGGTGCAGAACATTACTGCCAAAATCAATCTAGACGCAAAAGTCCTCAATCTACTTAATTTCAATGCTGGCGTCGATCTCGGTATTGATCGTGTCAAGCTCGGCATTTACAACGTCACAGCCAAGGTCGAGCTCGAGGCCCGTCTTGGTAATATCCTGCGCATGGTTGATGATGTCCTCGAGAGTATCGACCTAAACCCCATCATCGCCACTCTCGGTGATACTGTCAAGGACATCGTCGATGATGTTGGCGATGTTGTTGGAGGAAGCAGTGGAGGTAATGAGTCTGGGGAAGATGCTGAGGCATTGGCGAAGAGAGATCTCACTGCCCGTCTCGAGAACAATATCCTCTACTCCGTCAACGACTTTTCAGGCTCTACAAACAGGAACCGCGTCTTGACACAAGATGGCTTTTTGTACGACATCTACCTCAACAACAACGGAGTTGAGAGGCGTCGCAAAGAAGTTGGGTTCTACAGCAAAGACATGAAGTTTACTGGCCATAATAAGACAATCACCGGAGATGAAGGGGTAGAGTACGAGCTGCAGTACACATATGCACCGTACCATGGGCTCAGTGCGTACTGTAACATCTATACCGATCAGAGTGGAAAGGTGTTGAGAACAAAGATTGTTGCTGAGGCAGAGGGCGGAGGTGCTGCAACTATTGTGAACAAGGAGGAGGAGATTTAATATTGTTATTAGGAGTAGTATTAACACTGCTGCTGTCTCAAGCTCAACTATAAAACAAATTCTCTCGTCATGTGCCTAAAAGATTATGTATTTATGAATGCCATCATTTGGTAGGACGAGGTGTAAAGACAAGGTGAAGGTTTGGAGTAGCCAGAGTAAATGTATCCATCTTGGCCTTCAAGAAGCCTTCTTTAGTCTGACCCTCACCAAGTCTCACATCGAATGCCCTTACAATATGTGCTATAACATATCTCACTTCCATCAAACCAAGCTGTTTCCCGACACAGGAATATCGACCTTCCTAGAGTTAGCACCAGTTTATACGAGAGGCATACGTAATATTACCAATTGAGAACGGTGCATAGACAGTCTTGTCTTTGATTAACTCGGGAGATGTTGTCCAACGCTCCGGGATGAACTCCGATGGCCTGGAGAAATTGCGTTCATCTTATGCAGCATGATTAGGTCTGTCAGTAGAGTTGGGCATGCGAAATAAACATACCTCGTTGAATTGTGTGCATGGGAACCTGGACAATAGTATTGCCTGGAATGAAAGTATCCCCTACCATCAGTCCCTGTGGAGGAGTGACTCTCTGCAAACCTGATGGGACAGGCGGGTGCAAGCGAAGAGACTCGTCGATCACGGCATTCAAGTGAATGAGGTTAGAGAGAGATGTATGTTCTGCCTGTTCTCTGTCCATAAAGTACTGGTCAATCTCCTCCCTCAGCTTGATGATTTGAGAGGGATTGGTCGCCAGCTCGAATAGAAGACCAGTCAAAGTTGCAGCGGTCGTGTCGCTGTAGTCCAGTAAGTCTCAAGCCGACTCCAGTGCGTCAAAGTAACAGCAACTACATACCTTCCAGCAACCGCAATTAGATAGGCTTCAGCTTCAACATTGAGCTTTGCTTGGTGTGTCTTTGGATTGCGCTCGTACTCCTCAAGGATCCAAGCAAAGACATCCGGGTTATCAGGCTTCATCTGCTCGTTATCTATGTTAGTTCAGCCATATGGTTGCTCACAGGAAATAGTCTACCTTTGACCGTTCTTCAACCTGACCTGAAATCCACGCCCAGAATTGTCGATCCTCAGAATTGACGGCGGGGATGAGTTTCAGGATGGGGATAACCCATGAAATGTGAGCAAGAGCTCCAACCATCTTCATGGAGCCATGCAGCGAACTCAGGAAGTAATGATTGACGCCGTCACGCAGCATGTTGAAGGACTTGCCGAACGCAAGATCGCCCATAACGTCGAAGCTGTAAAAGTTCAACCAGTTCGAGGCGTTGATAGTCGTGCCTTGCATCTCATTGAGACGATCGAGTAATTGTGTAGTATATTTTGTGACACGAGGCTCGTAGTCACGTAGAGCTGTCTACTTGTTAGCTGGATAACGGATAACTAGGCCAAGAGAGTTGCTCTGACCTTTGGAGCTCAGGGCTCTGTCCCAGGTCTTTCGCCTGGTGCTGTGCTCTTTGTGATCGCGAATCATGTGCAATGAGACACGAGGATGGAGAATATTGTAGAACGGGCCTTTGGTGCATGGGGACTTGGCGGAGTAGATAGCATCGATCGACTTTGGATGTGTAATGGAGAGTTGTGTCGGTCCTAAAGGCAAATGTTTAGTACGACATCGGGACCTGGAGAGGGAGATTCTGACCCAATCTAACGAAATCACCGTATTGCTGATGAAGTTGCTCAACCTCCTCATAGAGATGCGCATTCTTGGTAGTGAGGTAGGTAGGATAGAAGTTTGAGATACGAGCGCGGAGTGGCCCCGGGAACTTGTTCAGGGGATGGAAGATGATGCGATAACAGAGGATGCTAGTCAAAAGTCCCAGTATGTGAGCACCTTCGAGCAAAAGAACGGATGCAGCCGAGATATTGCTGCCTTCTTGCCATCCCTTGAACTCGGCCAAGCGCAACAACCCAATCACAAGAAAGGGTAATGTAACATATGCTTGAAAGATGCGAAGTGCAAGCAAGTCCCATTCTCCTCTACGGTAGAAGAGAATGTGTAGGAGACAACCGCTGGCAAACGAGACCGCAAGGGCCTCAGGGCTTTTGGGCTCAACCATCATGACGTGGTCCATGGTGATAAAACAGTATGATGAGGATAGCGATTTGAAAGGAACGTAAGAGAAATGCAGGTGGAGGGGCCGTGGAGGACCATTTAAGACGAAGATATCATAGCCATGGTGGTGATACAAGGGCTAAATCAGGTGAACCAAGCAAAAGGTTGTTTTGTGGCACGAAATTCCGCCTCGGTAACTTTCATTCGTCATACTAAACTTGCTAAGGGGGGACAAACTGAGGATCGCAACGCGGGGTCATCCTAAAAGGCATAGTAGAAAGATTAGCGCGCTATGGGGAATTGCGGGGAATCTGGGGAAGAGGGGGATGAACTGGTGAAGGTGCTCTGATATGTAAAGTTGATTTGTGAGTGGTTCAATTTGTGCCGGTAGCCGTGGGCCGTAAATGGTGTCTCACTAACGTGGCTTAGACCGAGTTGCCGCATGCACCCAACAACTCGCAAGCAAGCACTGGTGATGATACGCAACCAGCTGCGTATTCGTTTTGGGATGCTTGATCCCAGGCCACTGATCTTTTCAGCGTCTCAGAGAAGGGAAGCCGTAAGAGCTACTCTAAAGCTGAGTTATAAGTCATTCAGGGTGTAGTAGGTTGGCATTCACAACATTGTTCTTGGTGATGAAAATAAGCTTTGGTCCTGATTCATTTTGTACCTGCTTGTCAAGTGCGTCTACTTGCTCTTCTTAATAAAATATGTCTTGGAGTTGCAATATCCTCGCAGCCCATCAACACCCCATTCGCGTCCCAAGCCACTGTTCTTGTGACCTCCGAATGTAGCCGTAGGTTCAATAGCTAGATGCTCGTTGAACCAAACACTGCCCACATCAAGTCCATCAGCGATGCGCATCCCAAGCTCTTCATCAGCCGTCCAAACTGAACCTCCCAAGCCCATGTCGCTTGAGTTGACACGAGACAAGACCTCGTCTACCCCAGACCACTTCAGCAAAGGCACCACTGGCCCAAAGGGCTCTTCGGTGACGATCTTGCTATTATCTGGCGGGTTATCGACAATGGTAGGTTGGATGAAGTACCCTTTCTGCAGACCCTCTGACATGTCTCCGCCCTTCAAAATAGCATAGTTACTTTTTGCTATGTCATCGAGATGCACCTTGACACGCTCAAATTGGAGTTCGTTCTGAACTGGTCCCATGAAGGTGCCATCTGCAAACCCGTCGCCAACTTTGAGCTGTGATACATGCTTAATGAAAGCGGCTTTGAAAGCGTCATATATGTCTTGATGTACATAAATGCGCTTGACAGCAATGCAGATCTGGCCCGCGTTCATAAATGCAGCCACTGCAATTTGTGCAGCGGCATTCTCTATGTCTGCATCTGCACATATAATCGCAGCATCGTTGCCTCCACTGTCTCTTGTAAGCCGCGCTATACAGGGAAGGGAGATGTAGGTCAACTTGGGTATACTTACAGCTCTAAAGTAACTCTGGTCAAATTCTTGCTTGCGCTCTCCATGACCCTCTTACCCGTGGCTGTGGAGCCAGTGAAGCTGATCTTGTCAATGCCTGGGTGAGCTGTCAACATGGGGCCAAGATCATCGCCTCCGCTTAAGACCTGTACAACGCCAGGTGGGAAGAATCGCTGTGCAAGCTCGACTATCTTAATGCCACAGTAAGGCGTGAAGGGAGACGGCTTGACAATGATACAGTTGCCTGTCATCAATGCCGGACCAAGTTTTCCGCACAGGAGCATGATGGGATCTTCAACAACGAGTTAGATCAAACCTTGCAGACGAGATATCAAGACGTACAATTCCATGGGACTATCGCAGCAACCACTCCCAGAGGGACATAACGAGTCGAGATAAGTTTCTCTGGATCGTCATCAACCTCGTCCACGGGCATATTAAGCTCACACGTCCCAGTAAGCCAGTGAACTCCACGACCGATCTCATGGTCGGCAAACATAGCCTACAGAGAATAAATAAGCATTCTGAAATCGACAGGCAACAAGTGTTCAAGACTTACAGGCTTTCCCTGCTCCGCTATAAGCAGACGTGCGAATTCTGCTTTCTGTGCCAAGAGCGCATCTGCTAAGCCCTTGATCTTCTCTTTTCGAACATCAATAGGCGTCGCTTTCCAACTTTTGAATGCAGAACGGGCTGCTTGTATAGCGTCCTCAACGTCTGCTTGGGTTGACACAGGACAGGGTGGCAGCGCCTCGCATGTTGAAGGATTGATGCCATGTCGTGTAACAGCAGTGCCTCTGGCTTGGCCATTGATAATATTGGAAAAGGTCGAGAAATCCATCTTCTCCGGATAAGTAGTGACAGCCATTATGCTTTCCTATGACTGGTAGGTAATGGCTTGGGGGCGTCTTCTACTCAAAGAAGTGATTCCGGGAAATTGGTATCAGGCTGTTTATGTTATATGCATATCACTTCTGCCTTGAGGGTTGATATAAGTCGCCTTTACACGTGCCATGATTTGCCAAGGTATTTACCCCGCGTTCTATCTCCATACTGAGTTAGTTGCAAGCTATCACGAGGCTAGATTCTTTGGGCCGGTTGGCTTGTCATTTCTGCCGAGGGTTTTTCGCATCGGTTGAATGAAATCTTGGGGGCCAGAGTGTCGCTAGCCTCGACTTAGCCTAGCCACACTGTGCGTGCGGTTTGGTTAATAAATCATCATTGGGACCTGTTTACAGAGACCAGTTGAACTCCATAATTAAACATATCATTAATCACAATTATGGACACCAAATTTATCGCATCATACGAGCCTAAAGGCAATACGCCAGACCTGAGACTTGTGGACGGGTCCGTCCGGGCAATCCATGATAGTGAACTGCTTATTCGAGTCGTCGCTAGTGGCATTTGTCACACTGACCTCATCTTTGCCACTTGGCCTGCCGACCAGATTCCATATCCCAAAGTATTAGGACACGAGGGTCAGTTTAAGTTATTCATTTTCATTAGCGCTATGATCACTGAGGTTCGTGTCTAGGTGCTGGTGTTGTAGTGGAAGCAGGATCCAAGGTTACCAAAGCTCGCCCCGGTGACTTTGTCCTTCTCTCATTTCACAATTGCAAAGACTGCTATGACTGCAAAGAGGGCCATCCGTCCTTTTGTAGCAAGTTCGTGGAGATTAATTACGGCGGCGAGGATGCAACATACACAGCAAATGGCACCGACTTACGTGGCAACTTCTTCGGACAGTCGTCGTTTGCTGAACTGGCAGTTGTCAAGGAGACGTCTGTTGTCAACGTTACCAACATCATCGAGACTGAAGAGGAGTTGAAGTTATTCGCGCCACTTGGCTGTGGATTTCAGACTGGTGCGGCGACAGTTGAAAACGTTGCCAGAGCAAATGAGAAGGACAGAGTCGCAGTCATAGGTCTTGGTGGAGTCGGACTGGTCTCTATAATGGTAAGAAATTACGTTCCAATGCCCAAAGAAGAAGCTGATACCTTCTAGACAGCGAAGATGCAGGCTTGTGAGACCATCATTGGTATTGATCGTGTACCAGAGAGACTGGAACTAGCCAAAGCCCTCGGAGCGACTCATGTAATCAACACATCGGATGAGAACATTGACATCAAAGAGGAGATCCAAAAAGTCACTGATGGAAGAGGCTCTAGCATAACGATTGACACAACAGGGAACATGGGCCTCATCAAAGCAGGTCTGGAGTTTACTTCCAACAGAGGTCAATTGATCTTTATTGGAGTACCACCACTCGATGCCATGATGGATCTTCATCTTGTCACATTCCTGCAGGCATGCTTTTCCTCTGATTCCTCATTTTTACAAAGCTAATCGAAGTCAGACCGGGAAAGTCATTCGCGGAACGATTGAAGGCGATGCTATCCCTGGCGAGGTATGAGGTTGAAAAATACACACCACAGTTTAGCTCTGACTTGCATATAGTATCTACCCCGAATGGTACAGTGGTATCGAGAAGGCAAGCTACCAATCAATAAGCTTGTCAGCTATTACAAGGTAAGTCCCTTGGATTATTAGTAGTGTGGCTGTATTGACGATTTTGTGCAGCCAGAAGATTTTGAGACTGCTCTGAACGATATGAAAGTTGGCAAAACAGTAAAACCAGTTATTGTCTGGTAGTTGTGAATCATTGCTGCGTCCATATTAGTTTACTTGTATCTACTATGACTTTTTGAAATTACGAATATGGTTGTATTGAGAGATGTAACTCAGAGGATTAACCGTCTAGATCTTAGATGGAATGCCTAACATAGTCGGCCCTTGTTAAGCTCTTTACTCCCGGGCTGTACAAACATAAATTGATTGGTCAGAATTTACCCTCGGTAGAAAATGCGCAGAGGTCAAGTGATGTGGCTGATATAAATCTTGTTTTAGCACATTGCCTTACTTCATTAGGGCATAGCCTTGGTTGACAAAACATGGCCGAGTCATAGCGCGTGAGCCCTGACTCAACGGAGTCGAGTCAACACTGTGAATAACTGCATGCAATAGAGTAAAATGCTTCGTAACCTGACCCAAGTTTCCACTTCCCCGCGTTTTACCCCGCGTCCAGACCCTCTTCTCCCCGTTATCATCAATTAGTTCAGAAAAGGGGATCTTGCATCTTGCACCTCAACTACTGGTTCAAAATCTATCAACAACTCTAACAAAACAATACCCAGAGTCCACAATGGAGGACACGATGTCCCAGGGCGTCAATCCTCGACGGAAGCGAGCCAGCAAAGCTTGTGTAGCCTGTCGCTCCCGCAAGGTCCGATGCGATGTCACTCATAGACCGCATCAGTGCACCAATTGTGCCCTTGATAACATCCAATGTGTTGTAAAAGACAGACGCACCAAATAGTAGGTTTCCCGGGAGAATAGAACCAATTCAAGCTAACCTGGCCAAGTCGCAAACGCTCTCCCGTCGTGCTCGAAAAACAGCAGCGGATGCAGTTCAGAAACAGTTTGCAGGTGATTCTACCAAAGGACCCAAGCTCTGCTGCGTCGGATGATGTGGACTCTCCAAACGATGCTTGTGCAGAGGCAGGTCTCTCTGTGGAATGTGGCCCTGAAAGTCCATCTATGTGCTTTGAGGCGCTTTGGGATCAACCTGAGTTAGACTTCCCTTCCGAGCGACTCGTTCAAGGACCAACAGACAATCGTGAGAAGGAATCTGGAATCTTTGAGATGGTCCTCAATCAACGCAAGGATTCTGAATTCAGCATCATCTCGGAGAACTCTCGGGTTCATCAAACAGAGTCCAAGCCAACCTCAAGCTCCGATGCAACGATGTCTGGTCAATCGCACATTATATATTCATACTACTCTTTCCTCGATCTCGATATCTCTGGCTTACTACCCGATGACATAAACTATCTCGAAGCGCAAGGATGCTTTCGAGTCCCCACTCCAGAAGCCTTGGATGAGTTTGTTCAAGAGTACTTTTTACATGTTCATCCGGCGCTTCCGTTATTAGATGAAGCCTGGTTCTGGGCCATCTATACACGATCTGTACGCGGCAGATCAAACATCTCTCTCTTTGTCTTCCAGGCCATGCTATTTACTGCATGTAGTGTACGTTACGAGCTCTTTGATCTCGATACAAAGGTTGCTGACTTTATAGTTCCTACCGTTTTCAACCATCCGAAGTCTTGGATTTGCTTCAGTACATAATGCACGGAACACATACTACCGCCGTAGTAAAGTAAGTTCATTGTTATCACCGATAACAATGCTGGTGGGCAAACCATGACTGACCTGTATTGCAGCTGTTGTTTGACCTTTGCAGTGAGAGGAACCTTGTGTCCAGTGCGCAGGGGGCACTTTTGCTGTCATACAATGGAACAATGAAGGACCAGAAACGCACGAATTCTATTTGGCTATCAACAGCAATCCACTTAGCTCAGGCCGCAGGTGCAGATCAATTCCATACCAGCTCAAACCCGAGTTTGACTTCGGTAAATGAGCTGAAACGACTATGGTGGTGCTGTATAGTACGAGACCGAATCCTGCCTCTTGGGATGCGAAGACAACTACACATCACATCGCTTGATGTGGCTCATACCAACTACTTGCCCACCGAAAAAGATTTCTGGCGCGAGATTGACGGTTCTCGGGTCTATGCACCACAGACGAAACGAACGCTAGTCCGATTATTTATCACGCTGTGTGAACTGACTGTCCCGCTCACTGATGTCATCAAGGTCGTCTATCCTACAGGCCGCTTGACGGACATCAATTCCCCAGTTGTTCATAATACCCAAAAGGGAAGGGAATCGCTGCAGTCTTGTGAGGCTGGCTTGGAGGCTTGGTTCGAAAGGGCAACCATCCAGTTTCCAACGCCTGCTGGTATCCTCACTCGCGAAGGATCTCTTGTGTTATACACAAACTTACTCTATATATACTACCAGTAAGAATCCCTCTTCAGGCATATTAATGTCTTTCGTGTTTCTAACTATCCAAAAGTGCTGCTTGCTTTGCACTTTATCAGCACAAGGCCTTCATTATTAGCCAGGAACAGGCCAAAGCGACTTCAGAGCTGCAACAGACCAAAAGTAAAATCGAGGATGCCGCCCTCGGCATTACAGAAAATTTGAAAGAGCTTATTCAGCTACGGCTAGAAAGGTTCTTGCCAATCAGCATGTGAGTTACTACCGTAATTTGTCATTTGCTGCTGCTGATAGTCTATTTCTAGTGCTGCATACATTGCTGTTCCCCTAGTGCTCCACATTCTTGATGTGAGACTTGCAAAGAGGCCACTGCAAATAGCCCAGAAGCAGGGAAAGTTAAATGTTTATGTTGAGACGATGAAGTCTATGCAGAAACTCTATGATGGCGTTGATGATGTTTGGACCTTTATCAGAACAGCCATCGATTATGCAACTATACAGGATGCAGAGAATGAGACAAGCTCACAGAATGGTTTCTCAATCGATGCTGTCGGGTGTCTAGGATTGAAATCCCAACTCATCACAGACAAAGAGTATGCCAATGACTGGGGGAATGTCCTCGTCATGGAACCGGTTTTATACTTCCGCCTTTCTCGAACCATCGACCACTCATTAGCTCTCGGGAGATACTCAGAAGACTCAACACTTGGACTCACTGCACCTCGTTCAGCGCGTTTACCTTCTCCCAGACTCTTTACCGTTGACATCGATTCCCCCGAACAAACTGTCGATGACACCGCTTGCGAGCGTCACCAAGCATCCGTCGACGATGGGGATAGAGTGTCCGAGGTTGGGCAAGAACAATTTTCATTAGTACCTCAGATGCTAGAGGACATTGATGAATTTGTCACTTATGACTTTGGAATAGAAGACCTGCAAACATAGGTTGATTTTGAGAGGTCTAAGCTAGAAACCGGCTCTCCTGTCTAGTAGAACTTGTATAGCTTCTCTACCTGTAGTAACATTCCTCTGATACCAATTATTTAATTTAAATCATGAACAGAACGCGACGACTTGTTTTTATATAGCACTGTTCTATATAGGGTAATAAACAGGTATTCACTACTACTTCTACCTTAGGTTACAAGGTTGATCAAATATTAATATAGCCCAGACACCTTTAGGTAAGTTCTTACTATACTTTTACCACTCAACTCTTTATGCACCCGACCATTTCCAAGGTAGGCAAAGCGATTCTTGTCAAGAGACCGATACTCAAAGTCTTCCCAAATTGGAGCTTGTAATGCTTCCTCATAGTGCTATATAGACCCGCACCAAGGACCTGTCACTGAGCCGTCATCACGACCGTTTTTGTACCAAATATCTCAAGGTAGCAGTTATGGCCACTTTACTAATACGATTTATCCTTCCCGGAATCAACGCAGAAGTATTCACAATCAGCCTTGCGCGTATGTAACCTTGGTCCGCTGCAACATTATAGATATCATCAGTGACTATCCTTCCTTATAGTCAGTATCAAAGGCGGGTATTTCACATTCAGAAAGCGATCTTAGGCGTCATTTACATTATTTCCTTATCCAGAGCAGGGACTGCTTCAGGAGTGACCAATACTTGAAACCATGATCCGGCTGCGGAAGACTGTCTTCAGCGGCTTAAGCGCTGCAATCTATTGGAAAGGAACTAATCCTATTTCTAGGTGGGACAAGGGTTAAATGTTAAGAACGAAACTTTCATGTGATCTCAAGGTACGAAGGCCTTATTGTGCTCCCACCAGGCTTTGCCACAAGCTATCCGCCTTGAGGGTCTCTAGATGCTCTGCCTTGAGCATGATCACCACTTCAACAAGATTCTGGGAATGAGATGGGGATTCAACTCTTCTGCGAGGCAAGATAATGCACACTCCATCTGCTGCGCTGAAAGGGAGTCGGACAAACTCGGGCTGCCCAAGCTCTGAGCCCCAACCCATCTGATACAAATCTAGATCGGCCCAGCTGCTTATGGTGACGTCCCTATGGTTGAAAAGGTCCCATCCAGGGAATATTGCGCTGCAGTCCCCAGCTTGTCGGCCTAGTTCGAGAACATTGGCAATATGCTGCGAGTTGATTTTGGCTGGGGCAAACGATTGATTGATAGCATTGCATACTTCCGCATGACCACGGGTAGAGGCTGCGGCATTTTTCAGAGTGTCAAAAGGTCGTTCAACAGAAGCGTACAGAACAAGGTTACCGATGTACGGGTTGTCTGGCGGGGAAAAATTGGGACCAATTCGCCGACGGCCATTGACAGCCATAACCAGCCGGCTCGAGGTGTAATCCAGGGTGCTTTCTTTATGCTGTGCCCGAATGCGCGTGATGAAAGACCATAAAAGTGCACAAAGTACAGTATTGGTGGAAGGGGGCGTTTCTAGGAGAGGGGCCAAAACCTGTTTGTAGGCATCCAGATGCTCAGTTGGTATCGTAAATATCTGAGAAGCGAAGGACGGGAAGCTCGCTGGCATGGCTGAAGGTATAGGAGAGTATTCAGGGAGCAACTTGAATAGCTGCTCCATGCCCTTGGACGATGCCTCACTAATCTGAGAAGCAAGTGCTTCAAAAACACGAGATAGCCTGGTGCCACCAGACTGTGATGGAGACGATCCACGTATCGTTGTTTCCTGAGCCCAAATCCTGAGCACTTCAGTGAAACCTGTCGCGTCAACCGCGTGGTGATGCATGCAAATACACAGGCCAAGTCCTTGGTCGTCTTTGAAACGAAAGACACTAGCTCCAAAGACCAAAGAATCGTCGCTTCCAGGCAATGCGCTAAGTGGCCAGACATCTTCTGGAATGGTGGTAGAATGCATCGTGTGAGCCTCTAGGCTTGAGATTGGCTTGTCGATTGAGCCACAGTCAGTGATCTGCGGGGAGCCTGAATGGGAGGAGTAATGGATTGCACCATGTGCAGCCCGTTTGTCGCCATCACCAGCGGAACGAACTTGTCCAGATATCCACGGTATTTTCTCCGTCGTAGCATCAAGACCAGACTGAAGTCGCTGAAAGACCACGTTGAAAGGCTCGGAAGTCCGAAAAGCCAGAAGCACACGAACGTAATTCTTGGGCATCAAAGTGTCCAATGCAGTGAGAGGCTCGATGCCCGACCTGTCGACATTTGACACTGGTGAGGGATACGACATTTTAAAGGGCTTGCGAGCGGGATGAGGAGGCAATATAGATGATAATGCATGAGTTATCATTCTGCGCAGAACGTGTCTTTCTTATACCTTTTTCATACCCTTCTCTGCCATCCTCATTCATAGTAGCATGTCCCGGCCTCGGTTTGAAAGCGGAAGGACGTGGACCCGCGCTCCCCGTGCCTCCGGCAAGGACAAGGCAGGCTGACTCAGGTAGAGAACCCCACAATTCGACATCGGCCCGATACTATGTATGCCTGAGCGTTTTCTGTACTTATTACCTCTATCCGTAAGAGGCACCTCTTTACTCGTAGCCAGCTCTACAGTAGTAGTTGTTAGTAAAGCACATCCTATAGACATTAATAACGTTAATCTTAGCAAAGCTTCCCTTTAGCAACGCTTCTATCTAGTTTATCTAGTATATTATTAGTATACAGATACTTTACTTTTAAGAAATTATCCTATGAGTAAGAACTATTTCTCTTTAGCTTAGAATTCTCTTATATAGATAGATTAGGTAGCTTTCTATACCTTAAGGCATGAAGTCTGTAATCCCCTAAGATTGCAAGTAGTTGTAACCCTCAACGTCGTTGCAGATACTCTGAATCCCTTTCTTCAGGCAGCTGTTAAGGTCTCGTTAGCCCTACAGCTGCTATCATTGCCATTGTAGCCTGTAAAAGTTCTTTACCCTAGCAGAGCGCTAACAGCGGGTACCAAGGAAAGTTTCTTACAAGAGACAGTTAGATATAGGCAGGCTTTGACGATATAACCCCGGGATTGGAAGATCAGTCACTGTCTACTCATGACCAAATTCTGCTGGACTCATTTATGCGATAGATTTCGGAAGACTTAAAAACTATATCGAGATTGTAAACATGCTTGATTAGATCGCAGGCAATTTTAAAAGTCCTATTGTCTATTCCGGGGCTCCTTCTAAAGTTCCTGTCTCATCATTAGTCCAGCTACCCAGCATAGATGAGAAGCTGTAAGATTCATGGTTGGTAAGCTGTTCTATCATATCGGCCCCAAAAAACCCCTCGAATGGATCCAGGCCAAATTTGGATACTGAATTCGTTTCAGTGAAGGCCTGAAGAGCGTCTTTTGTCTGGGTGTGTAAGGCAGCGCTATTCATTCGCGCTTCGATCAGTGCTCGTGCGAGGCGAGCGAACGTGGAGCAGACCTTGAAAAGGTTTTGGCAGGCATTTGATACCCCGGAAATCTTCTCCAGGACAGCTACCATATGGTCCAGAAGGCAGACATCTTCCATGTCGTTATCAACAGCAATAGCACGAAGAAAAATGACAATAAATGGGTTCAATGATGACTGGTGGAGGACCCTTTAATTACACGGGTTAGTAGTTGGGAATTGCGACGGCAAGGGATTTGGGGAACTGACCAGCTTGCGTAGTCGAATTCCGAGACTAGGCCAGGGCTGTCCATAGTCTGATAGCTGGAAAAGCAAGCGAGATGACTTTGTAGTCCGGCCCGAGCGGCTTCGACGCATTTCAGACTGATACCTGATTCTTCACCCGTGGTTGTTGCTTTGATCAGGATCAAAGTCAACGTAGAATAATACATGACATCCCAGTTTTTCTTGGAGAGTTCGAATACCTCATGGTCTTTCATCTGATTTGAGTCAAGCTAAGTCAAGTTAGTGACGCATCATGTAGCGGAACAAAAAAAAAAGCTTACTTTGCCCAAGTCAATATACCAGGATTGCATCTTGTCCGAAAGCTGATTAACAGCTTGCTCTTGCTGGACGCAGGAGGAGTGACGTGTAGTCGCTGAATAAAGGCGGTCATAAACCTCACCTTGAATCTTGGCGAACTTGATTCCCAAGATAAAAAGCTCGTCCCAGGCCTTGTAGGAAGCATCGGGAGAAACCCTTGGATGCCAGGCATCCACCTCAGAGTCTTGTAGGTACGACGGACGACCTTGAAGGAGGGACATATTCTTGTCAGTGATGTAAATAGACCAGAACGCACGGCGCATTTGGTCTGCTCTCCGAGCTTGGTGCTTCCCATATGTTGTCTCTTGACAGTAGCCAAGCATGCGGCAATGGCTAGCGGCCGCAGCTAAGAGAGTACAGCATAGGAATGGCTTCCCTTCTTCTTGTGCTTTGGTTATCTATATTTTGACCATTATATGAGCATACGACTTGAGATGGGTTGAGACGGTGGCGTTGATTACTGACCCCTAGAGCCAGACCGAAAACGTTCTCAAAGCAAGGCATAGCCATAGCCTGGTACGTTTCAACTCCACGACTGAAATTCCTCTCGCAGGTGGAAATGTGCGGCTTCAAATCATGCTCCTGTGCTATTGGACTCTGAAGGAGGACATATTCTTTCAGCACGTAATACATGGTCCCGTACAAACTGGTAGCTTGACCGAGCGACAGAGGAACTGCAGTGTAGTACGCCTGCCGACACAAGGTCTCGAATAATGATGGATCGTTGATGAGAAACGAGCATAGGAAGATCGGTCGGTTTACTGGAGATGTCAGTGACAACACCGGTCTTGAACTCACGAACCTTGTTACGCAAAAAAGATTGCAAATAGAAATAATAGAAAATGAACAGGCATCTTACCTTTGAGTTGTTGGAGTATGGTAACTACGAGTCCAGCTGGCAGGAGTTCCATTTCCGGATGGTCCTTTGACGTGATACTTGAAGACAGTTGATAATCCTTGGAAAGCGCCGGCATGTCCGAGGGTTGAAGATGGTCCGTCAATTGTCGAGATATGGTATCCAAGTTGTATTGGCTGTGAACATTGCTGGCCGCGATACTGGACTGAGAGATATCGCTAGCCTGCGCAGACTGGTCACTGAAAGATGAACCACCTTGGTAAACACCCGGATCATCTACCCTAAACGACTCGTGTTGACTAGTTAGGACGGAAGCAGCGGACGACGCAGCGCCAGTCGCCGAGCCAAAAGTAGCATTTGTGCTGTTGGACAGGCTCTCAGTTGTTGAAAGACGATCACAGAGATATTTGACTCGCTCCTCGCTGAATTGACATTAGCCACGGGGAGAGTTTGAGATGCCTAATACGTCATACAGCTGCGCTATTCTATCACGCTTAGGCGGCACGTCCGCTCTCGGATAGACTGTTTGGCATGTGAGGTTGGCAGTGCGGCAGTTGGAGCAAGGAGTGATACGATCGCATCGGATCTCAATAAGTTAGTAAGGGCTATGAAGAGGAAGGACAGGTCATGTGGATGCAACTCATTGACATGCCATGCCATGTTATTCTGGTCCTTACCTTGCGCACGCGGCATGCTTCACACTACAAAACTGTTAGCCAACACTGTTACCGCTGCACGTCGCATGATGCTGTGCTCGCTCCCTACCGCTCGAGAAACTTGGGCCAGTCTTCTTCGGCGCTGCTGAAGGGTTTCTTCGGTCTCCATTGTCCTTCTCGGCCTCAATGAGTTCCGTGGGATGTCGGTGAAAAGCCTTCTTGCCAGTGTGTGTAGTGGCGGAAGTATGAGCAAGCGGTCGATGTTTCGGAACTTTAAAGGGCCACGGGGCCACGGGGCCACGGAACCGCGCGTTCCGTGGCGTGGCGTGGCTTGTCGATAAAGTAGTCTAGCGCAGATCTCTGCCGCGAGTCATCCTAGACTCGGGGCAGACGGCATCGGTGCCATTGTTAGGCCCGACACTGTAGTACGGACATTTCGGGCCCATGGTAACGAGAGAGTAGAGACAGAGTACGTGCTGTAACTACAGTAATTCCATTAGACTTACTTTTACCGCCCTAAAGATGGGGTGACACGGGAGAAACCAGCTATTATAAATACAGCATACCAATTAACTTACCTTCGTGTGTTTAATTTAAACTGCCAGAGATTTTAAACTAAATAACTATTCCAGTCTTCTATTAATCCATAAAGCAGAGAGATATGTCGGTAAGTGCTTTATCTGTTAATGTTCTTTATGAAACCTCACGCTAACACATATCGCTGCCAGATTCCATCTGGGTAAGATACATCGCACTATCCATTAAGTTTGTTAATTTACAGGCAGACGCGAGGGTTCTCTTTCTCAGAGCAAATGCTAATAAACCTAGTGTGCAAATCCAGGACGAATGCATAACCGCAGTCAACGAACTGCGGTCTCGAAGAGATGCAAACAGACCCCGCTACGTCATTTACAAAATCTCTGATAACGGGCTGGGTGTCGTCGTGGACGAGACCTCATCAGACAAAAACTATGAAGCATTCCTGAACAAGCTTGCATCTGCCACTGACGACAAGGGTAAACCTGCCCCTCGTTATGCAGCCTACGATGTCGAATATGACCTTGGAGAGGAGGGGAAGAGGTGAGTTCAGTATCCTGGATCGAGAAAATGCAACAGCTACTAACTTTCTCAGAATTTCGACTGCCTTTATCTCCTGGGTTCCTTCAGGTACATCAATCAAGGTATGTTGAACAGTTAATTAGCCCTTCCTTCTTTTTCTAATAGAATATTCAGTCTCGCATGGTCTACGCAAGTACTAGGGAGCAGCTAAACAAGGCACTCAATCTCCCCGTGTCAATACATGCCGACGATCTTGATGATATTGAGTGGCATAGTGTTGTCCGGCGTGTGAGTCGAGGAAGGGTATAGACATTCTAACTGCACTAATACCTGTAGTACTGGTTATTTTCATTAAGTGAGAAAGGCTTAAAATTTGCCACGGCGCGTGGTCTTTGATATGCTACGTTTAGTGGCTAAATGTTGTCTTGGATGTGGAGATAGCAACTGTTAGTAGTAATACTTGACTTTATTCAATTCGTCTTCCAGCCTTGTTTTTCCAGCGCTGACACTCAAGACTGCGTGTATATCTTGTTACCCACAAAGGCTGACATCAAGTGAATCAGGAGAGAGGGCGCGCCATGCAACACCAGTGTATTTAGACCTGCGGGAGGACTTTGGCCGGCTGTTAGAGGTAACGGAGGATAGGGCTGTAAGACAGTGTTATAAGTCCGCAATTTTAGATGCTGACGGATAAGACGGTTATGGAAACTTAGTTAGCAACTCGTAACCCTAGCCATTAATGCCTCAGTTCTGCGGCGGTCGTGGGTCTTCGGCACCCCGGACTCTGAATGCAATTTATCCGCCTCAGTAGGGTAACTTGGTTAAAAAGGTAAGGATTAACAGCTCATATACTAATAAGGTATATAAAAGCATTATAAATATCACGTATATACTAATAAAACTATTTTAATTATATAAATTGTAAATCTAGTATTTTTTATTCATTTACTATCTCTTACATAGCCTTTATACTACAAACTTTACTTAATTCTAAACATGTCTTTTCGGTAAGCAGGCAATGGTTGCCCCATAATACTTGCCTTGTAAACAACACGATAAAGCAAGAATAGTAT
>JAAOAU010000620.1:0-86639 GCA_013186845.1 Fusarium sterilihyphosum
ATCTAATTCCAATGTTATATTACTCTATTAATATGATTATTTTATTATTTACCTGTAGTGAAACTTTCTTCCTACCAGTTTGTGTTTGCCGCAGTGATGTGATATATGGATTTCGCTGATCGTCTCTTCCATACTGGATACGTCCCAAGCCGAGCGAGACATACACTTCCCAGGATGCAGTGGTGATGTGTCTGGCGGGTGACGGATGCCACAATGATACGGCTGTATCGTCAAAAGGTTAGTCTATTTTTTATGGCGATAGATTGGGAAAATACATTCTTTAACCTCAACTACATGAATACGCCACGCGTCAAGGATTGATGTCATGTGTTGGCAATTAAATAATTGGTCCCAGGCACCCGAAGCCCTTCAAGAGAAACGTGTCGTATGCAGCGCTCACAGATTTGTCCGTTCAACTAATGGTTGTATGCCTACAACACTGGGGTTCTGAGCTCACGTTGATGCTTTCTAGTCGGGCGTGAGGCTTACAAAACCTTTCTATAATATCGCTCTGAGGATAGAGAATCACTGATGGATATTTAAGCTAGATTTATATCGCTCTTAGTCAAGGTGTGACGGTCCAGGGAGGTCTTCAAAAACTGGCTGACGATCGTAGCTGAACTGTAAAAGGTCATGTCAGTGAGAGTATGATAGCTACATAGAGGAGAACTTACCCTCACTCCATTTTCAACATCCATGACCAGAGCCTCTTGTGAGAACAAGACGAAGGATTTGTGCGGGTCGATAATGGACTTATCTGCAGTATGCTTCTCAAACTGTGCCTGGGCCTTCCTTACCAGGGGAACTGACTCAGGACCAGTAAGAAAGAGTTTGTAGACAAGTGCGTATTGGGGCATATTTGTGCCACCAAAATAAGAGTTCAAGTCAAATTGGTCAGAAACAGCACCGACGTTGCAAATCAGTCCCCAGACTTGATCCTGACAGCAAGAGTGGATTGCGTCAACCAAGCGAGGGGTCAACGTCTGCTCCAGGCTCTCTCCATCTTTCCTGTCATCTGGCGTGGATATGAAATACATAGCAACAGTAGCGTCGCCCGAATCTATAGTGCCCGATGCGACCTGAGCTCGTTTAGTAGCAGCCGCGGTTTGCAGTGGAATGGTCTTCTCATATGCCATAAGAACAATGCTTGTCTCGAAGTCTACGAAAAAAGGCCCATCTGGCGCGATAGTTGTTTTCACATAGTCGCTAGAGAAGCATTTCTGGACATGGTCCCAATCCCGGAAGAAGAGCTCTGTGGTATCGTCTCTTCCAACCCAGTTGTGATTGGCATTCAAGGGTCCACCGTCACGCGACCCAAAGGCCGAGTCAAAGACCTGGGTCTGGATGTACTTGCTACGTATAAGCTTAGCAACGTCCTCTAACTCCAGGGATTGCAGTGGGCAGTCGACATACTAAGGTTTCTGGTCCTTATCCTCTATAGCATCAGATATACTTCCGTGGATACGGAATCGATGATCAAAATACTCTTTTCGTGTCATGTTGGGCTTACGCCTGCCAGTAGCGACTTGTTTAATATGGGGCATCATGGTGTAAGCACTGGTCTTTGGGTTGTAGATTAGGCGAAATTGATGATTCAGTATGATGGTGGGTGATTGCCAAGCTATGATGTAAATGCAAGCGATGTGGCTCAGTTACAGGAAGAGGTCAAAGAGGTGCTCGTGGCTGAGAGCTTGAATCAGCAGACAGAACTTAGAGGAGATTATACGGGCTTGTCTTATGTAGTTCTTTCACAGCCAAGCTCAGCTGGCTTCGGCTGAGGCGGAAGTATGTCTATACGGACACAAGATCTACAATGTGGAGCCGACAAACATTGAAACCTACAGAGCATCCCGAGGGTATCTTTTGGGGGCCTGGCCAATTAGCTACCTAATATCAAGGGTACTTCCTACTATACAGAGATTGTACCTAGATGTATGTATCTCTGATACTGTAGTCTGTAGATAGAAACCTCTAGCCTCTCCACTAAGCCTCCTTATGGCTAGTTTATGCTGCGAATTGATCAGCAGCTAATCAATACTGGGTTAAGCCTCACATAGATACCCTCGGGGTGCTCTATGGGTTCTAAAGGGATACGACACATACCCCGGTGAAAGAGGGGTAGTTGGCTGCCGTGTTGCAGTAATTCCGGAGTTTGACCACAAGAATGAGAACGTGGAGCCGATAACCGTCGCCCGAAAGCATATTATACGAAATCTGCCTTGAGACACGGTAAGTAGAAGCGGTTAGGTATGTAGTTACGATATATCGGAAATTTGGGTACAGTCAAAAGATCGTACCGAAGTTGAGCATTGGACCGGAAGGTTTGGCTCTACAGGATGTGAGAAGAATAGCTTAGTTTAATAACCTGTAAATGTAAAACCAAAGTTAGGTGACGTAGGTCACCAACTTCTTATGTACGCTTCCACTCTCTAGTCTATCTAGTCCTTCTTGGACGTCTTGGAGTCCATCGAGAGCTTCATACTCCAGAGGTGTGATCTGGTCATCACCCAACCAGTCGTCAAGGTTGCCCCAGAGCCAACGACCAAGCTCAACACCATCCTCAGAGGGCTGGCCCGTCATTGTTTTCCCCATTATCTCACCACTGTACACTGGCATGAGCTGTACGCCATTAATAGACTCTCCCGTGTACTTAATTGCAGTAGCTACTCTTGCCGGCTTCTTGCAGCAGGCCACAATCTGAGACATGGTTTCTTCAGTGACAACGGTATCAAACGCGAGACGTAAGTCGGGTGCGACGGATTCGATCTTGGTGATCAGGTCAGGATCCGACCTCGAAAAAGCATAGTCGGCACCTCTGGCTATTGCCTGAACTGTAGTTTCATTGCTTGATGTAACAGCAACTACGCTATAGCCAGAGATCTTTGCAAGCTGAATAGCAAGCTTGCCTACCCCTCCGTTGGCACCCTGGGGAACCTTTAGTGTTTGCAGCAAGTAACAGACGACTATGACTACTTACCCAGATAAGGACGCGAGTGGAAGCATCCTTGCTTCTGTCAGTAGCCTTCGCCAAACCCAAGCCAAGGTAAAGGCCACAGGCGGCGGTGCAGAGGCTGAATGGAAGGGTCGATAATTCAAGCACCGGTATCTCAGCGTTGATCTAGAAGCACGATCAGCCCTGTTGTCTTCAGTACTCTGTAGACCTGTCGTTCCTGACGATCCCTGTGCTTTTACTTACTTTACAGCAAGAGTGTCCCTGAACCAATGCATGGGTTTGATAGGAACATCCGTCGCTATACCCGACAGTTCCAATACTCAAAATGAGGTCACCCTCTTGGAAGTATTGGGACTCTCCCGGGTCCACAACATGTCCAACTATATCCATGCCGACGACTAAGCAAAGTTAGAGACTCCTTGATCAACAATCTCGGAAAGCTCAGTTGAGGCTTAGCATACCATGAGGGAAAGAGGGAATGAATAAATTCTTCTTAATCCTCTTCCAGTCCAAGTGGTTCAGTGATGTTGCCAAGACCTTGACTTGGATCTGAGAAGGTCCAGGAGGGGCCGGCTCATACGTCTCTAGCTGCAAGCGCCCAAAGGGAGCCGCTAGAACAAGCCGCTTAGCCATGATGAATAGTTCGATAGAAGAGGAGAAAGTTCTTCCATATCATAGGAGGGATATCACTGAACATCGACACTGGGCTCTCTAACCTTTATCGAAATTGTCGTCTTGCATGAACTTGTTGTCTGTCTGATCGACGATCGCCACTTGGGCTCCCGACTTGGCGATTCGTTTTCCGTAAGGACCAGTAGCTCCGGAAGTATAGGGATGTGGAGAGGACGGGACGGGAAGGCGTCGGCATGTGGAGGAGGTATACGGGCCCAAAGAAGGCGGAAACTGGAGAGCTTGGATTTAAAAACAGGCATATTATATAATTATGGTAGCATTTTAAAATCTTAAACAAAAGCAACGAATCCGATTAATTCAATATCCCTCCAGTTCAAACAAACCTTGATCATGGCGAAGCAGGACAAGCCCCTTGACGTGGTCATCATTGGTGCGGGACTCGCCGGACTTTTAGCCGCCCGAGTACTACGTGAGAAACACAACGTCAAGGTATACGAGCGGTCCTCTTCGCCAATTGAGGTTGGTGCCGCTATTAATGTCGGTCCAAATGGTGTTCGCATCCTCAACACCCTTGGTTTCGACCGTTCCAGGGCTGGATCACTTCCTGTCGCGGCTACCAAGGTCTTCACGAAAGATGGCCATCTTCAACTGGATGAGAAAAATAGTTATGTAGAGAAGTATGGCGCTGACTGGCTTTTTCAACATCGGGCGGACCTGAGAGGAGAGTTTCTTCGGTTGGCGAATGAAGATACTGGCGTTTCGGGTATACCAGGAAGACCGGCTGAGGTGCTTTGGGATCAGAATGTGATTGATATTGATCCAGAAGAGGGACGAATCACACTTGCATCGGGTGAAAAGGTCGAAGCCGATCTTGTAATTGGTACGTTGTTCAAATATGGCCTAATTGACCTACTTTACTGACGTGCGACAGCTGCGGATGGCATCAAGTCCATGGTGAGGCCACACGTAGTTGGCGATGCTGCGTTCCAGACAGCGAGGCCATCTGGATTATCGGCCTTTCGTTTCACGCTGGAGCTTGACGATATCAGAGCAGCTCTGAAGCAACTACCAGAGATTTTCCAAGCTGACCAGCCTACATGCTTGTCCATGGTGTATGCTTTCGACAATAGCATGCGATCTGTGGTTATGTATCCCTGCCGGAATTTTGAACTGCTTAACTTTGTGTGCATCGTCCCAGATAGCAGCCTCAAGGAGAAGACAACGGAATCTTGGACAGCTTCTGGGGATAAAGAAGAGCTTATGTCATTGTTCTCAGACTTTCCCTCCTGGGTGCACGATTATTTCCGGTAATTACTCTATATCCTCCACTATTGTACTGCGGAAGTACGAACTGACCTCAACAACAGAATTGCAAAGAATATTAAGCTCTGGCAGCTTCGGGACCAGGACCCGTTACCAACCTACATTCGTGGTCGGACAGTTTTGATTGGCGATGCGGCGCATGCCATGACGCCTCACCAAGGACAGGGCGGAACACAGGCTGTGGAAGACGCAGAGGGCTTCAGGCTGTTCCTTCAGAATGGCGTTACTATAGAACACATTCCTGAGCTGCTGAAAGACTTCGATTCCGTCCGTAGGCCACGCGCAAGCCAGATCCAGAACAATACTAGAAAGGCGAAGAACAAGAGGACTGCCGAAGAGGTGTATATGTTTGAAAAGATAAATTGGACTTATGGTGGTATCATGGAAGAGCTCAGGGCTGTGAAAGAGAGAGGCTGCAAGAATGCAGAGATGTGAATAGCTCTTCTCCCTATAATAAATAAAATTATTGACAGTACCTCTTTATCCCTTCACGGTGTTGGACATCCACTAATTATACGCCAAGGCCACTGAGAGAAAGACGGGGCTTGTTGCCTAGAATCAGCACTAGCGGCCTTTAAAACGCCATTCATCGTGCTGTCGTAATCTATCCGCTCACAACATCCTGAACTTATTAAATCCATAGAATTCCAGAAATATGGGCTACTCTGAAGTTCTCTGCCACATTTGTGGCGTCAGTTTCAACATCAACCGCTCTCGAACAGACAATGAACCTCGAAGCGCAGCCTGGGGTTATCAGAGCCTTGCGGTCAACCCTGAAAACAGCCACGGCCGGTGGGGATGCTACTACGTGAAGAGAGATGGGGTCCAAGAACCCGGGGCCGCGTCATTGGAACCAATCAAATATATCCCACCGAAAATGGACCCTGAAGATTCGTCCGATGACGGATGGACGTCAGACACGCCAGATGATGACTGGGAACATATCGCTGGACCAGAATGCGAGTACAACGGAGCCTACAATGGATACCATATCTCTGCAGAGGCTATGAAACACTGTCAAACGTCCCAATGTCTTGTACCAAAAGGCGATGATTGGCAGCCCGAGAGAAACGACCAAGACTTTGAGGCGTCGGGCAAATTCTTCCTCAGCGGTTTGTTAGACGACATGCCCAGTAGAGATATGAGTTGGCCATCTGTTTCTCCCATCCGTCATGGTATAAGCGACGTCAGTACCGACAACATCATTTGGGATCCTGAAGATGCGGACGAATCCTGCATGCCCTTTCATCCGACTTGCTTTGAGATATTCAAGAGAGCTTCTCTACATCGGTATGGAACTGTGGATGTTGAGTGCTTGATGAAGTGGTGGCGCCTTGAACCAACGTACGAAGATTTCCATGGTTTTCCTCGGCATCCTGCTGTCAAAAAGGCTCAGGAGCAGTGGTGGAGTCATGAACGCGGAGGCGAGTTCCTAGTGGCCAACCCTTGCTTTGTTCCTGGATTGGACGATCTCCTGCAGTCGACACGCGTGGAACATACCCTTGGGAACGAGTCTAGCCTTTCTGGAACTACAATATCAACAGAAACGGCCCCTTCAGACCCATTCTCAAAGCTTCCTAGCGAAATGATTCGTGAGATTCTCATCCATCTCAGTTTCAAGGACCTTGCCAACCTGCGACTTACCTCTCCCGTATTTCTGCATGTGCCGAACACAGTTTTGTACGAAGTGACAGTTCGAGAAACTCCTTGGTTATACGAAGCTTGGTCGTCATTGCCTATCTCTTTCTGGGCAACAACAACTCAAGCAGAGATCGAGGGAGAAATCGAACGCGGAGGTGACATTCGCGCAACTCCTCAGCCAGTCACGCTACTCGGCAAAGCTGAAACGGACTGGCTCCGTCTTCAAGTGGAGGTATCGAAGAACTGGAAAACATTACTTGGGCTACAGAATCGACGTAGAATTTGGGATGATTGCCAAGAAATCTTGAATCGGGTGGATGAATACCGGAAACAAGGCAAGATCTGAGAACTATTGACCTTATTTCACTTTTCCTAATTGGCACATGTAGTCGCTTTCGATGTAGTAAATTGATTCAACATGCTTCAAAATAAACAAAGCACTCATCACAAACTCTAACCAAGCTTTGAGAGCCGGTCCAAAACATCGTCCTCCCAAGGATAATCATCGCTCTTAATCTTTCCAAAAGTCGGCAACAAAACAGCCTCGTCGATCTCAGCGTACTTGCCACGCTCAATATGCACAAGCTGTCCATTCTTTGAAGAATCAGCCATGAGAAAAGCAGCGCAGCGAGCGACAACCGAAGCAGGCTGCAGCTCAACGTTGATGGCGTCAAGAAGAGCCTTCAGCGACGGCAAGACACTGCTGTCTGTCCAGCTAGGGGCTAGTGTATTAACGCGGATGGGAAGTTGAGCTGCGGCAAGCAGGGGGACGAGACCACGTCCCCAGCCCAGGACACCATGTTTGGCGGTGGCTAGGGATGTTAGTAAAACACGATGACGTAGGATTTGGTAACTCACAGTAATCCACAGCTCGGACCCGCTGCAGACCAGTTGTTGAGCCACTGATGAGAATACTACCTCCCTCAGGCTGTTGTCTCATATAGTTAATAGCAAGCGTCGAAGTGTTGATCACACCCTTCAAGCTAATGTCAAGAAGCTGGTGCGAAGGCTCCTTCAAGTCGCCATTCTCATCAACCTCAGTAGCCAAGTAATCCGTCCTAGGTCCAACACCAGCATTCGCGAAAACATGGTCAATACGACCATAAACCTCCTTAGCCTTCTTGAAAAGCGCAATCAAATCACCCCAGACTGAAACATCGGTCTTGACAAAGGTAAATGATCCCTTGTGCTCCTCCGGGGGAGGCTGCACATCGCCACTGACTACCGAGGCGCCAAGCGACAAAAGCAAGTCAACAGTGGATAAACCAATACCGGAAGATCCTCCTATCAAGGATACATCGTTAGCTCGTATTCCGCTGGTCGCGTAGGGGAGGGTTGTGTACCTGTTACGATGACAACCTTGCCCTTGAGGGCCTCCAGCTCTTGATCGTCGATAGTAAATTCAGCCATGTTTTTAATTCTTGAGACGTGAAGAAGCAGAAAGACGCGGTGAGAAGAAACTCGACGGTAGCAGCAGTGGCCCTGACTAAAATACGAAAAATTACATTGGACTTCGTCCACACGGGTTCAGGGTCCTCGGTGGAACCGGGGAATCCACAGCAACTCCCGCAAGTCGTACGAGTTCTCATCTTGCATTAACTGTTGGTGGGTAAACTATTGTTTCTGCTCTGTAGTCCCGAGTCTAGTCGAGGACTAGATCTTACATCCATGCTGGTATCCATATTTGCTGGGCATGTACGCGATCACGTGTTTTGCATTGCTCATTTGCCACTGGTTCTCTTGGTGAAATAACCGGAGAAAGTCGCCCGGGGGGTTGGTTCTGTCGGAAATGGATCTCTGCAGAAGGATCTGATCGGCACTGATGTAACAACCTGTTACGAGCGAGACATCCAGACCGTCTTCACATGCATATCTCTTTTTTGTTCTTTCGTATTTACGCTTTGAACATGACTATCTCTTGGCTTCGGACACCAGTAGATCATCCGCAGACCAAAACACAATCTAATATGAGGCTGACCAAAGACACTAGCACGTGCGGGCCGCCCGGGGATAAAGTGGACGTTCCAGAAAAAGCAGCCAATATCATAGCCTCGGGATCATTCACGGCCGAAATGCTCCGCAAATGTTGCACTAAAACGTTTGAGACGGCCGTTGATTCGAGTCCGTCGTCACTTAGTTCACTGCTAGGGCCCGTTTCCTAATTGGCCCCCTATGTTTGAACCGGTACGCTAGCTGGGGTATGCGAGAATGAACGAGCCTCGGATCCATCGCGAGAAATAACTAAACATGTACAGGGGATATTCTAGTGGGCCTTGTCGGACTGTTCATGTCACGACGGAGTCGCATGCCGCGTATACCGGTTTTCCTGAGGGGCTAGGAGCGTGGGTACCGGCCCAAAATTTCCGGGACGTTGGGTCAGCCGTTTGACATTAAATCTGGCAGATACAGATCTCGAAATCGTCCCTAACCTTGCTGTTTGTTCCTTTGTTTATTGCCTTTCTTATTATTCGCCTTGAATCACCAATATGGCTCCTGTAGCCGGTGCGGGCGTGCCCCTTCTATGGATCACTATCGTGATGCTCACGCTATCGTGGATCTTTCTCAGTGCGCGTCTTGGAGTTCGAAAATGGAAGAATAATCTTGGGTTGGACGATTGGCTGATGTTTACGGGTTTGGTATGTATTGTGGCGGAGTTTGAAGACTGTTACTGATGACAGACAGATTCTGTATACGGTTACGGCAGCGCTGGTTATTACGTGCTGTTTCCATGGAGCAGGCCAGCATAGAGATGCTATAGAAGCAAAAGACGTTATGATGGGAACAAAGGTACGTGCCTTTCCGACGGCCATCGTGTAATCGCTAACGCATCACGTCGCAGCTCTTCTTCATCGCCCAATTCTTCTACTCCGCCTGCTCCGTCCCGATCAAGGCCAGTATCTGCGTCACCATGCTACGAATTTGCGATGCGCGCCGCCGATTCGTCTGGACTCTATGGGGCCTCATAGGTATAACTGTCATCACCGCCATCATCTTCATCCTCGCCACAGCGAACGTTTGCCATCCGATCACAACACTTTGGGGAGAAACGACACACGGCTACTGCAACACAAAACTCAACAGTAGTGTCGGATTCTTCTTTTCTGCAGTCTCGATTATCGTGGATTGGACACTAGCAATTCTTCCCGGACTCTTGCTGTGGAATATCCAGATGAAGAATAGGGTCAAGCTCCCGGTCATTGTTATGCTTGGACTTGGTGCTTTGTAAGTCAGCCATATGATCTTTGTGGCAAAGCTGACAATTTGCAGTGCCAGTTGTGCAACCGTCGTCCGACTCGGCTACCTCACACTCTACAACAACCCCGAAGAATTCATGTACAGCACCGGCGCAATCGGCCTATGGTCTATTGTCGAAGAAGGGATCGGAATCATCGCCGGCTCAATGCCTGCCCTTCGTCCACTTCTCAACATCCCGGTGTTCCGCAGCACCTATGCAAGCAACACTGGCTCCAACGGAATCTCGAGTCGAATGAACCCACCTCATGTCTCGGGAAATAAACATACTAGAATTGTTTCGAATAACCAAAAGTCGAGTTTGGAGTTGAATGACTTTCGATCGGGCATGACAACACGCGTGGGTTTTGGCAATGATGACAAGGTCAGACAGAGTATTGATGATGGGGATAGTCAGAAGTACATCTTGAAGCAGACGCGGGTTGTGATGACTACTGAGCAAACATAGATTAAAGGACAGCAAATTTATAAGAGCAGCAATCACTTGTCATCAATAACAATATCTCGCAATCGTGCCTAACGAACTGCCTTGAAATGTCACCTGCAGATGCCAAGCTTTAAATGGCAATCGAACTAGCGTGATGCAGCTTAAATTCGTACTTCTGCCCTGTACACACACGGGACTCTTTGAACTTGCAAGAAACGACTATAAAAGAGAACTGGAGTTTTATTAATGGAATGTAGTTAGGAATACTAAGCGACATTGCATAGTGAGGCGGATGAAACAGCCTAGTCGATTTAGAGAGATGAGACGCCGTCGTTAGTTTGTTTTCTTGGTGTCCCTGCTTGCTACCCTGCAGTGATTGAAAATAATAGAAAATAAGCCCTTAGAGCTAATTATTATGTTAGATAATAACCGAGTATGACAATTTAGGGATATTTTCTCCATTGCTTTCCCGTTTCAGAGTTCTTTTATAACAAAAAGAAGTTAACGGCTACACCTGCGAGTGAGACACTGGTATGGTAACGCTATCGGCATGCTCACAGCCTGGTGAATTGAAGTTTGCACTCAAACGTAATGATAAACAATAAGACCACGAATTCATTTCAATAAGCGAATGAAGAAGCCCGACTGTCTCTTGCTAATGGTAAACTGACGTCTTGAGTTCAATCTTCATCTCTATCAATGATGCCAGTTCAATGTTCATGCCAAGTCTTTAGAGCAGGGTTTGCAATAGGTGCGCATGCACGGCTATAGTAGATCATGCGGGGAATCCCAGTCCATGTCGACATTATCTGACTCGGTATTTCTCAATAGCAAGGACCTTTCCAAGCAACCTGATGTATCTTGAGAAGTACCTCGCTCTTTAGCCGGATGACTTTTGCCAGCCCATTACGATCCCTGGTGGCGTGATCCTCTTCGACAAGCAGGAAATCGGCAAAATAGTTACAGCGCGTTGAGATTCACTGACATCCAGATTATAACGGCTTTCTGCAGGAAGTTCTATTGAGAGAAGAACTGAAGTTGGCTTGCACTGACCTTATACACAATATGATTCAACAGGCCTCGAATCGATGTAGTATTCCTACTCGACGGCTCTTTTGGTTGGTTGAGACGTCCCTTCGGAGACTTAAGCATACTTTCAACCTTACATGATACATTTAGCCTGTCCCACCGGAGCAAAGTCTCTCGAGAGTTCATTATCCTGCTCTTGAACCTGGAATTACCTGTTTAGGAGCTCCTGCGGGGGATCTGCGTCCCGGCGGGGAGATCGTACCATCTCTGTACCTTGTAATGGCACAGAGCCAACAACGGCTGGCTTTGCAAGAAAACTGATAACTAGGTCGCCCCCTGCCCCAGATGTCACTACATGAAATGGCCAAGGACTCATTTATTTCAACCCGACATATCTCTCGACCAAGTTCTTTGTCTTCGATGCTCCACGCCACTCTCATCACGGTGGTGCTGGCTCTAGCCACCGACGTTGCTGCACAGGTACAAGGCACAGCAACTGTCGACCTTTCCAAGAACCATGGACGAGCACAAGCTCTTGGATCAGGCTTCATCTACGGCTGGCCTGATAACGGAACAAGTGTCGACACCTCGATCACAGATTACTTAGTGACCGACATCAAGTTCAACGCAAATCGCGGTGGTGGTGCCCAGATTCCATCACTCGGCTGGGCTAGAGGCGGCTATGAAGGATACCTCGGTCGCTTCAACTCTACTCTATCCAACTACCGCACCACGCGCAAGTATAACGCTGATTTTATCTTGCTGCCTCATGATCTCTGGGGTGCAGATGGCGGACAGGGTTCAAACTCTCCGTTTCCAGGTGATAATGACAACTGGACTGAGATGGAGCTATTCTGGAATCAGCTTGTATCCGACTTGAAGGCTCATAACATGCTCGAAGGTCTCGTGATTGATGTTTGGAATGAGCCTGATATTGATATTTTTTGGGATCGCTCATGGCCCCAGTTTCTCGAGTATTATAATCGCGCGACCAAACTCCTGCGGTAAGAATACCTTTGATGCATACGAATTGTAAGTGAGCTGACTGGTCGAATTAGAAAAGCACTTCCCAAAACCCTTCTCAGCGGCCCAGCCATGGCACATTCTCCCATTTTGTCTGACGATAAATGGCATACCTGGCTACAGTCAGTAGCGGGCAACAAGACAGTCCCTGATATTTTCTCCTGGCATCAGATTGGTGATTGGGAACGTGAGCCCGATACCACAATCCCCGACTTTACCTCCTTGCGGGGGCAATACGGCGTTCCAGAGAAGCCAATTGATGTCAACGAGTACGCTGCACGCGATGAGCAGAATCCAGCCAACTCAGTCTACTACCTTTCCCAACTGGAGCGTCATAACCTCAGAGGTCTACGTGCGAACTGGGGCGGTGGATCTGATCTACACAACTGGATGGGCAATTTGATCTACAGCACCACCGGCACCTCTGAGGGGACATATTACCCGAATGGCGAGTGGCAGGTATATAAATACTATGCCGCCATGGCAGGGCAGAGAATTTTGACGAAATCGTCGTCGGACTTGAAGTTCGATGTTTTTGCCACTAAGCAAGGCCATAAGGTCAAGATCCTAGCCGGCACCAGAACCGTTCAAGCAAAGTATAGCGTTAAAGTCAGCGGCTTGGGAGCAGTAGGACTCCCCAAGAAGGGCACGGTAAAGGTCCGGACTTATCGGTTCGACTGGGCTGGGCCGAATGGAAAGGTTGATGGGCCTATTGATTTGGGAGAGAAGAGGTATACTTATTCGGCCAACACGGTGAGTCGCCCCTCGAGTTAAGCGCTGCATTATATACGTGCCTTTCCTTCGAACCTAGTGCCTGAGCTAACTTTGAGTCATAGCTGACACTTTCTGTCAACCCGCCTACAAACGCTACCGCCTTTGCTTACGAGTTTTCAGTTTGAAACCGGTGACAGAATTTGTTTTGGATAGAGACGAGGATGAGAAAGCAAGTTCGTTACTTCATAAGAGCAGTGTAAATTGCGAAATATGGCAAAAGGAGCGACAATAGGAAAACTCAGCCTGCTAGACTGTGAACCCAGCAAATCATCCATCAATCGAATCTCGTCGCGTTCTCTTCGTCCTTGATCTTGACTCAAGTGAGCGTCGCTTCTTAGACCCAGTATTACCAATTAAAGACCAAACATGAAGGTCAGAAGGTAGAAAAGTACCACTGTATGCCTCACGTCTGAGAAGTTCCATTATAGATGAGAACGGAAGCACATCCATGCCACAGTAAACAGTGATTGCTCTCCCGAAAGCGACTTCGTGCATAAGGCCTTCCCGTTCAAACCAAGATCGATTCAGAAATCTGATGATAGATGACTTTTCCTCGTCAGAGGGGATATATGAACCTCCAATATTTGTGGTAGAAGGATTGTCATCCGACATGGTTTCATCAGGGTCTTTGCCATCAGCTCGAAGGATTGATGAGATGGCTTCTGGCGCAAGCTTCGTTTCATCGTTCTGGACTCCAAGCCATGCGATGACAGAGCTAGCACGGCAGTAAATTTGTGCAATCAAAGAACCATGATTCGATCGCTCCTCAGAATTGGTCTGATCGATGCAAATCGCATCAATCCATATCGGCCTCCCGACTCGGACAACTTCAGGAACAGAGACTAGTTCTCTCTCCTCAGGCGTCTTTTGCATCTTGTAAGCGATTTCCTCAATGTTTTCCCAATCTTTTGGTTTCGTGTATGTGATGTAGTCCATTGGTGTTTTGCCATGTGAGTCAATTACTTTCATACTGGCTCCGTAGTCGAGAAGCATGTTGATAATGTCGAAATGACCAAGTTGTGCTGCGTGATGAATTGCCGTCTTTCCGAAACAATCCTGCGCGTGGATATGAGCACCTTGCTCCAACAACTGTTGAACCTTGGGTCGATGATTATTTTCCACGGCTGTCATCAACTCTGTCTCCAAGAACAGTTCATTACGCTTCTCAACGGGATCATTGACTTTTTGAGCCATCTTGAGAGCTTCGTAAATGTTTTTCGGGAGAAACATTAGCTTTCCGTTGATGATGATGGGATAGAGATGCATGGGCCCGTATTCATCAATATCGCCTGGATCAGCACTGTCTGGATTTCCCCATGTTGAAGAGATGAGGTCGAAATCTGGGGCCTCGTTGATATCCACCGTTTCTAGGATGCATTCTAGTAGAGGTTCACCTAAGATTGAAGGAGGCGAAAGCTGGCGTGGTCTCTTGATGAATGACAGTAAGCGAATTGAGGCTGGTGAGGGAAGACTCGTGTATGAGACGTTGGTGAAATCCATTGGAGGCGCATTGATAGAAGCCATGATAGCGGATTAAAACTGTGTCATTAAAGTATGATACTCTGTCTCTTGGTGGTAGTTATCGTATCTTCACCCTCATTCTTATAATCTCAGCACTCTGAATCCTTCCGCCAAGACATGCATCGTGTGCCTATTTTAGTGCAGGCGGAGGGCGTTCTGCCTAGCTCAGCCCCTGTAAGTGGATAGCATTCGCTGTCAGATCCGTCGGACTTGACTCGGCTGCCTCCCCAACCACCTGAATATCTTCACAACCAAACACACAATGAGTGTAAAATAGTCTTCTGCTCTACAATATCTAACTAGTCATCAGATTTATTCCAACGTCCCAGTACAAGTTGTTCAATCCTGCAGCATCGTTTTCTGCCTGAACCCCGCCGGCCTCACCAGCCAGTAAGCATCGCAGCGTGATATCCCTGTAAGTCTCCCCTGCGAAGAAGGCTAGGTCTGATCTACATTTCTTGATGACAGCTTCTTTGAACTGCTCGGGTAGCATTGAGTCTGCTTTTGAACCTTTTGCTCCGGACTCAGCGACTTTTGCGATGGGCCGCCAGTAGCCAATCTCAGCTAGTAATAGTCCAACAGCGTAAATGTCATGGACTCGCTGGAAGCGCTGTTCCTTGCCAGTCTGTTTGGCTCCTGACTTGAGACGCTTCCGTATATCGGGATGTAGGTAGACAATCTCGGTATCTTCAACTGACGCTGAGATTGATAGCTCAGTGGGTGAATCTGGTCGAGAGATTGCGAAGCCTCCAATGATAGGTTGACTGAGGTCAAGTGTCTTTGACTTTGTGTCCGTCTCGTCTATGAGGAATGCGATATGCAGAGAATTGAACCGCTCGTGATGCCATCGAGTCAAAAGAAAAGTGTAAAAGCCCATCACCAGTTTTGAAGCAAGCTGGAGTCGCTGGTTCAAACTTGGAAGAGCATGCTGTACTCGTGAAGCTGATTTGCTACCCGCTGCGGACTTCTGGCCTCCCGACAACATATCGTAAAGCGTGTAAACCTTTGTAGAGGATTTCAAGTTGCGAGGCAGAACCGACACAAGACCAAAAGACCTCGCACCCCCAAACTCAACAAACCCAAGAGCTGGCAAAGGCTGTATTGCTGACAATGTTCCGATCTGCTGTAAAGTGTACGAGATCCGTGCCATTCGAGAGTGAGCCAGTTTATAAGCATCGAAGTCTTTCGGTATGGGTATCCATTCAATCAGGGCTCTAGAAACCTGGCCGTCTTGAGAGGTGTATTGAGAGATCGTATATTGACATCCCTTGAAGACATCCGCTGCGACCAAACCCTCAAATGCAGCCTCTTTGAGCTCCATTTGCTGGAGTAAAGCATCCATGTCAGCGCTCAAACCCATGCCATCTTTGAAGCGCTGTCGAATCGACATAAGCTTGGCGCTTTGGCTTAATGTTCCGTTGCGATCATTAGACAAGTTGATGATGTCCTTGATGTTTTCTGGCGAGTCTAGAGCATAGCCTGCGATTCCGAGCTCGAGGATACTGTCTCGAATATTCTGAGGCAGTATGCTGTACAGAGTGTTGTTCCAGTATATCATGGACTCCAGTGAATCATCGAGTGCGGCTTTGTCAGAGTCTTCTTTCCACGGACTCGTGCTGTGTTTGATCCGATTTGTCCATGGCGTATGCTTCAGAAGCTCACTAGCGAATCGCTTGAGTCGCTGTCTCGATTTCGCAGTGGCCTCCCCAAGGTCTGCACCCTGATCTGTTACAACTGGTTCTGCCTGCATGACAACCAATACCCCATTTCGCTGGAGAATCCCCTCAATCTTCTCAAGCAGCCTCAAAACGCTAGTCGCAGCATCAATAATGGGCTTTCCGAACTGCTTATCCAGCGTCACCTGTAAAGGCGACGACTGAAGGGGAACATTGAGAACAGAATGCGACGTCCTCTTTGTAACCGCAAGATGTTCTAAAGCAGTCCACCACGTCTGGAACCGAAAAAACTCCATCTCCAACTTGCACATCCAATCCGCAACATCATCCCCAAAGTCGTCGGCTCTCCGAATGACGCGCCATATTTCGAAACCCTTCTCAAAAACTGAGATCAAACCGCCGAGGCCAATAATAAACGCTGGGATCTCAAGACCAGACATTTCGACGCGTAGAAGTGCGTTGAAAGAAAGAGGTTGCGCAGAGAAGCAGGATTGATGGTTTTGGCGGGCGATCTAGACCCTGATAAGCCAATGCAGGTAATCAATAGCGTCGGAACCCCTCATTTTTACGGCTCAAGCTGAAAGTCCTGCAGCGATTTCGTAAGCTCGTGAGAGCGAATACCGTAGTTCATTGGTCTAGACCGAGACATGGCTTGAACGTGTTACAATCTCGTTTCAGCCTAGCGAGGAAATCAGCCTTACATTCCGAAGCATGCGCGAGATAAGAAGCCGTCCCGCATTTCACATCGTCGCTCGATCGCCAAGTTTTATGTCGTCAAAATGGGCGATTTCCAATCATTTTCGACATATTCCGCTCCTTTCTCGGCGACAGAACTCATTAATCGTCCCGACAAGACATATGCAGTCAAAGGCCAAGCCGAATTCTTGGCTGTCGCCGTCGCCCTCGATGTCCCGATCCTCAGCGCCCAGAACAATGTCATCGCCAGCATGAATATTCTCTCAGCCGGTGCAGGCGCTTCCTTCGCCGTGTTTGCATCAGCTGAAGAACTCAGTCTTGACGCAGATGAGGACTTTATTAATGCGACACCCGGAGTACGCGATTGGATCCAGAAGGCCAAAGATAGCCAAAAGTTTCGACGATACGTGACCAAGAAGATCGTTACGTCTCAAGGAGTCGCGAGTGACTCGCCTCAACTTGCCGCTGCCATCAATGAGATACGAGTTTTGTCAAATGAGACCATTCGACAATGCGACTTTATTGTCTCGATGCTGGCTATCTCGTGGAGCGAGTCGCCTAGTGTCGGGAGGTTTTGGCCACAGGTTTTGCTTGAGGCTGCTGACGAGGGCACTTTGGCAGAGTATCTCTCTTCCAACAAAGCGGACTTCAAGTCTCAATTGGCCATATCCATGAACATTGGTCGCGCACTCCAGTTTCTCCATGCGCATGGGATCGTTCATGCTGACCTAAAGCCAACTAATGTGCTGGTCTTCACTTCTGGCTTTGACGAACACCAGCATGATCTCCTCGATAAAACTGGTCTTCCGCCTATCCGGGCTAAGCTCTGCGACTTTGGGTATGCGGTGATCCTCGATGATTATAAGTCCGAGAATATGTTTCAAGCGAGGATTGGTAGTCTTCCTTGGATGGCACCTGAGCTTGATGCAGAGGAACCTATCAGACTGGAGGATCTTCACAAGACAGATATCTACTCTCTTGGGTTACTCACTGCCAGCATCTTCATGAACGGCTGTACACCCTTTGAATCACTGAGTCCAGGGGATGTTTTGGAGATGAAGAAGAAGACACCAGGCCAGTCAGGCTCAGCAGTCGTAACACTCATAGAGAATATTAAGGAGAAAACACCCCTTTCAGAACAACAGGAAGAGTTCGTCAACGCTTTTCTCGAGGGAGCCTGTACGCCTCTAGCCTCGGAAAGGGTGTCATTATCGGCGATACAGAGTTACCTTTTTCTGGGACTCATGCAACAACTTCATACTGGAAAGGCAACGATCCCGTTGGAGTGGTTCAAGGATCTACGGCCAGCTACAGACGGATACAAGTATGTAGCCTTATTATGACCTCAAGCTGATACTAACGTTGCAGGGGGGCTTTGGCTGCGCTTGAGAAGAAACATTCAGGATCGGTAAGAATGGCCGAATCTGATACTAGACCTTTATCAACCAAGGTCTGCTGCAAGCTCCTGACACATTTCTAGGTAAGCGAAATCGACAACGACGAAATGCTGATTCAACTGCGGCAAATGTACGACCAAGTCATCTCCATCAAGATCAACAACCCAGAATTCGAGAAAATGCTTGCAACATGTTTCGAAGACCACAGCCTCAAACCAGCTAGTCTCAAGAAGTTCAAGAAGAACTGGAAAACGGATGAGGATACTCAAGATAGTGAAGGCTTCATTTCCCGAATGGAGGAGATCTTTGATGGAGCTATAGCTAAAGTCCCTGATGTAAGTAAGACGCTCCATAGTTGACATGACTAACTCGTCAGCTTGCGTTTGAGCACACTTTGAATGTATCTCTCATCCCTAGAGTGGCACAAGAAGAAGTCTTTCGAGATCTGAAGGAGAGCGTTGAGTCAGGTGATATACAAGACTCTGCCGCGCCACTTCACCTGGCTGGGGCATACCTCAATGGATTACTCGTCGAGCTATCGATAGAGAAGGGTCTGGACCATCTTCTTACCGCCGCTATGATGGACAACTCAGATGCATTGTCTGTCATCCTTAGGATCTTTGATGCGTGCGACACCCCTTTGCCACCAGAGAGCAAGGATGAGCTACTTCGCAAAGTTGAGTCATATGGAGCCAAGACGTTCGGCCTTTCTCAAGGGACACTGTTCGACCACTTAGTTCCTATGCATCTCTCAACAAACCAGGTCCTCGGTAATATCTGGACTCGCAGGTGGCCAGAGAAGTATGAAGCATATCTCGCAACTGAGCGGAGATTTCCGAATATGTTTCTTCTCCATTGCAACAGCCCTTTGTTCTTGAAGGAGAAGCCAAACATGGAAACTACAGTATTCGATTTTGATCGTCTAGCGTCCCTGAAAGATGCAAGAAAAGAAAACATAGATCCAGCGAGGATACAGGAGTTCAAAGACGGGGTCACTCAACTTGGGTGTCTCAACTGCTGCGACAAGGATGGTTTTACGCTACTCCAAATTGCAGCTGTCAAGAACAATCTTGTCATGGCGCGTGCTCTAGTTGAGCTTGGCGCTGATGTCAACGGACATGGCAATACTCACGGCTGGGCGCCATTACTTCTAAGCTGTCACTGCGGCCACTTTGACATGGCAAAACTTCTCATCGACAACGGCGCTGATCCAACCATTCGAGAGACTCTTCACGGAGCTACAATCCTTCATTCCCTATCACAGTTCTCCAAACGCGAGCACTGTGAAGAGATATTCGACATTGCTTTATCAGCCGGCCTTGACATAAATGTCCCTATGAAGAACGGCGCAACTCCACTGCACACTACGTTCGCAGCATGGGATTACTCCCACGGAGTGGCAACTGAACTTCTACTGGAGTATGGTGTAGATCCAACTAGACAAGTCCAAGAATGGGATGGCTTCTTGAACTTCAACACTGCGATTGCGCATGCGACTCAGCAGCTTGACGTTGATCTCCTACGCAGAATGTTAACTGCTTCGGAGACATTGGTGGCGATTCTAGGGTTGTCAGCGCGACGTCAACTCAGCGATGCCAAGGCTCAAGCGCTTAGTGCTCTTTTCAGAAGAACGCGCTTCTATTGTATGTGCGTTGGAGGGAAGGGGTATAAAGAAAAGCTGGAGACTGTCATTTCTCTCCTAGCTGATGATGGTGCCCGCTCAGTGATGATTGAGCGGCGGCGAGTTGATAAGAAGCAGCCAACAGATCCATTCTTGACGATGTGCACTTTTAGAGGCTCTGGCTTCTTTGTAGATGCTTTTCTGAGAGCCTTTCCAGAAACTGTCGTCGATGATCCGTCATGGGACTTGCCAAGACTGTTTCTACATGTTGCCATTGAGAGAAGAGACATCGAAGCCGTACGCGCTTTTGTTCGACAAGGTGCGGATATCCTCACTACGGAGAGAGGAGGGCGGAACGCACTTCACTTTGGCGCACACTACTTCCCCAAGATCCTGCCAGAGCTTGTCAGGACACTTGAAAAGTTCCCTTCGGAGAGGCGACAGGGGAAGAGTATGACGGAGATATTGGAGGGACAGTGCAATTCTGGCCTCACAGTGTTTGCTCAGCTTCTCGTCGAAGGGTACGATGACGAGCGCAAAGTGGCCGAGACTCTACGTGCCAAGTACTCTCTGAAGCACGACTACAAGATGAACAGAGATGGCAGCTGGGTGACATTTGGTGGCTACCTCGTTTCGCTAGCTGTTGCTGATGGCTTGGTACCGATCGAGCACATTCAGTATCTGCTCAATTTTGATTCACTTCCCGAGTACGTAACTACACCAGCAGGCAAGACCTTATTAGCGACAGCCATCGAAGGCTTTTCGGGATGTAAGTGTCCACCTACTTATAAAGACACCGCTGACATCTCAAGCTCGGGACTCGTATGACCTTGCATGTCATCAGATCACAAGAATGCTCTTAGCCAAGTATCCGGTTTTTGATGACGTATTCCGAGTCGCTGATGAAAGAGGTCGCACTTGTCTACATATCGCAGCATACTGGTCCAACAAGACCGCGTTGCAAATGATCAAGGACCATGCACAACGGCATTTCCCCCTCAAGAAGATCCCTTGGAATGCAGTGGCGAGTGGCAACACAGTCTTGGACCACGCATTACAAGGTATCAAGGAGAAGTCACTTCCAGCGCTCGACAATGAAGTCAACAAAGTGGCTACACGATCCACCAGGAAAGCTGCGTTGGCGTGCTATGTATTTTTGCGCGAGAATGGGGCTCTGCATAATTGGGAGTTGGAGGGGTCTTTGGTAGCGTGAGTTGGACGAAGTATTCGTCAAGACACTTCTAATCGGTGTAGAGCACGATTGATCATGTATACGCCTGACTTTCAGAAGATTGGCCTTTTCTTGAGACTCGCGACACAGAGGCTTGGCCTTGGTCCACCAGACGTCGACTTTGACAGTGAGCTACTTTTAACATTCTTCCTCTCAAAACTAATATCTGACCAAAAAAGGATGCGTCGAGGTTGGGACTACTACTAGTCTCGATGGAAGACTCATTCGGGTTCCAGTAGTAGATCTGATCTGGAAACATGATAACTTCATCCTCAGATTCTATTCTGTTCGCATATCGTCTCTGGCTGTTGAAGGTTTCCAACAGTTTCACGGCTGGTTCAAAAAGAGAATGACAGAGACTGAACCGAGATGCTACGAGAGCTTGGGCCTGCCTGCTGGACTTTGTAAGTACATATCGATCAATGCTGTTGTTATACTGACACGGAGTACCAGGGCCCTTCATGACTCTCACCTACGACCAGCCAATACCTTATGCAAAAGACACTATGCGATGGACCCGCGGTGGCCGGATCTGGAGTGAAGAAGAGCGCGATGAGTTGAAAGCACAGTTTTCGTCGCTCTGGGATATTTTCTTTGGAGAGGTTGAGGAGCAGTTCTTGTCAAGGTTTGAGATGTCTTAATTCCGTGTCGGATTTCCAGATTTGGTAGTTCTTAATCCCGTCAGCGCCGCCGTCCGTCCGTCTATCTCCGGTGGTGTAAGCGCTGGAACCTCAGCACTATTCCTAAAGAGACCCCTTTGGGAATAATATAATTGATACATCCGATAGTAAATTCCGTTGGCAAGAAAAACGCTGTAGTATAAGAGAGAAGGAAACTCAAGGCAAGATTCGTAGACTTTCTTTAAGAATCAGAATTAGCAAACTGTTTGCACGAACGTAATTGAGCTCCTTCACCATCACACAAAGAAACGATATCTTTATTATCCAGCATGCCTAAAGTTCTCATTATTGGTGCGACTGGCTACCTCGGCAGCAGAGTCTGCAGCGTCCTCGTCAATAGCGGCCAACATAGAGTCTACGGTATCGCTCGCAATGAAGCCAAAGCCATGTCTCTAGCCGTCGCCGAAGTCACCCCTATCATCTGCCCCGACCCTATCAACAAGCCAAATGCTTACCTCGACGCCATTCGTAACTTCAACATTGATATATTTGTTGACGTCTCTGGAGCAAATCAAGAGTCTGCAAAATTCCTTGCTGATGTGAAAGCCGTCGGTCAAGAGCGTTTGAGCAAGGCAAGATCTGCAGGTCTCACGCATACCCCGAAGCTTGGGTTCATTTACTGTTCTGGGACCTGGGTCCATGGATCGAGTGATAAGCTAGTCAATGATCTAGATATCGTTGGACCTGATGCCACTACACCACCTGCGTCACTTGTTGCATGGCGTGTGGCCCATGAAAACGCTGTTCTTGCTGCTTCTGGCGTCCTCGACGTGGCTGTTCTACGTCCGGCACTCATCTATGGTGGCGAGAGTACTATTTGGACCGCCTTCATTCTTCCACTCCTCCAAACTTGCCGAGGTGGATCCTTAGACACGATCAAAATCCCATTGAGCATTGACTCTCGGCCCGGGCTTGTCCATGTTAGTGATGTCGCCACTGGTTTCCAGAAAGCGATAGAAAAGCTTTCCCTTGTCAACAACACCTCGGTCTATCCAGTGTTTGACCTCGTGACTAGTCAGGAGAGTATGTCAGAGATCTTCGGGGCTCTGGCGTCACATTGGGACTTTAAGGGACGCTGTGAGTTGGTAGGACCAGGCGATGATTTGTTCGCTGAAGCAATGGGTGCTAGTCTACGAGGCTCGTCTGATCGGGCCAAACAGTTACTTGGATGGGTTCCTACCAGGCTAAATGGGTTTGTCGCTGACATGGACGTTTATGCCGATGCATTTGCCTCTCAACATTCGTTATGGGCTACTAGCATGTGAATAGGACTGTAGGCCTTACTGGTTCTAGGAAATGTTTATACAGTATTTAACTATAGGTCCCTGCCGTATCTTGCAACTGTTATGTGATCACAACCTAAGTTCTATCTGCCGATTTAAGCTCTCAGCCACAAGTCTCAACTGCAAATCGCACCACCAAACCTCTACTTTTTATCTTGTGACTCATTGCCCAACTCATAAACTGGCTCAGCCTCGCGTGTCTTGCTTCCCGCCATTTTGAAGGTCGGAGCAGGGCCTCTAGACCACCAAGGGAGATAGTAAGCTCCCTCTTCCATGTGTATTTTGTCCGCTCAGAGGGACCGAGCCTGCCATCGACATATGTGCATTTAGGGGAGTAGGGGATGCTATGTTGGGGTCGGTTTAGCGTGGCACAGCCTCGTGTTGGGAATGATAAGGATATCTCTCCTGCATCATTGGCTGAGACATATTTGGTTCACGAGCCATGTTGACTGACTAGACGGCTGGGGTATCATGTAGACGGTGAGAGCACTTGGGCTTCCGGTAGCTTTTCCTTGAACAATCGAAGTGACCTGTTCTCCCAAACTTTCTGAAGATTCATCAATCAGTGTCGCCGTACTCACATTTGGACTCTTCTGCCCTGAGAACGTGAATCGAACATATTCGAGATCCTCAACCGTGGTGGATGCACATCCGTAATCGAAGATGCCACTGGGGTAGACGTATGTGCGGCAGAAGGGCCTGTTGGAGTTGGAATTGGGGCTAGGAGGCAAGGTTAGCGCTGGAGTCTTCAATATTGAGAGTCTTGCCATAGAGGGCTGAATGTAGTGCTCTGACAGACGTCGTCACATCGCGTCGAATTAATTGCCTTTGAGGATTCGATGCAGGCGACTCAAATCTGTGGTCCACATGCAACTAATCTAAGACCACTAGATACAGCCCCAGAACATAAGTTACTGCTGGGACAGGTTACTGGCGAATCCTTTGTCGCCACCTACGTAGCCGCAAGTCTCATCGGGCGCGATGGTAACGATGATTGCAGAATCTTCTGTTTCTGCTCGCGGTTTTAACCCAGAGTCATGTCCAACGAGGAATTCCAATGGCGCAATTACCCCCAATAGAACATTTGTTACTCAAGCTGGTGCATTCGGAAGGTGTCTTGTTTCCACGCCATGAGCAATCTTCAAAGCATAAATGGCCTGAACGGCAAGAAGGAAGACGGCACTGGGAAGGGCTGGAAAATACATCCTAAGCTCAAGCAGCTAGCGATCAAGGAATACGCTGTGCCAAAATTGAAGGGATTTTCTTTGAATGTCGCAATATGGTAAGAAAGGGCGATTGATTAGCCAATCAATCATGAGGACAGTGGATTTTAACAAGGGAGTTGTTGGCCGACCCTGTTAACCTGATGAACTCCCTTGTTAGTGATGTGGCTTGCATAATCTGGCGACCTGTCAAGCTTGATTCCTGTGGCGTGACGAGCTAAAAGATATGAACGCCATGTTTTAGAAGTAGTGGTCTTGGCACTACTTGCACCCCAGGGGATGAAGCCTACAAGACTCTTTCTATGAAAGCATCTAGGTTACGAAGAATTGTTGAAACGATGCTTGTCATCTGTCAAATCATAGCCGCAGTAACCGGAATAAGAGAGGCAGAGACTTGGATATTTGAGAGATGGCCAGGTTGTCAGGCTCCGTAAGTCTTTCGAGGTCTTTGATCAGGCGACTCTGATGGAGCCTGTGTGGTGTTCTTGCATGCATGAGATGCCACATCGCGGGAATGAAGGCTTGAAGCGCCATTCGTCGAGCATAAGCTATCCAGGCGAATTGAGATGAGTGGCTTTGCCACGTCCCCTATGAAGATTTAACTACTCCGTACGCACCTAGTGACAGAGAGAGCTTTAAGATACAAGGGCTGCCCAACTGAAGAAACTGTACTAAATCATCGATTTACACCACGAAAGCCTCGACTCGAAAAAGCACGAGAATACATGGGAAGGGCAGCTCATTCAGCTCGCGGCCTGACGCATGACGTATCTTGGCTACCCAAAGTGGTGTTCACTTTGAGATTAAGGTATCCAGTGACTCTACTTCACAAGCAGTGTAAATCCTACAACAAACATACGTGATACCCATAATTTAGTGTTGAGAATCGGTATAGACCCTATTTCTCTGTTACCTATCACCAGCAGGCTTCTGTTTTTGGTCTGACCTTCACATCCAGGTAAGGCTTCCAGTTGGGCACGTGCGTAAGCACGTGATGAGACAACAATCTCAAGAACAGACAGAACCAACAGACAACCAATACACCCTGGTCTTAACCAAACACAGTAAGCGATAACGATCTATTAATAGACTCTAGAGTCCAACTTCCATAACCCCGCACGTTGAGCCAAAGTCATAGCTCACAATACCTGTCTGCATAGCGGTACCAAGATAAGATTTACGCAATGGACGACATACGCCAATTACACAGAGCAAAATGCCTTGAATTCTTCAAAAAGCGTTATGCATACCGGAGACAGTACCATGGTCTGACGGCATACGATATGCCTACCGGCTCAAGCTGTCTCATCGATCCTCTTTTACCATATCTACTAAATGACAAGTCATTCTACCAAGCAAGATTCTATGCCTCCGGCACTATGAGAACTTTTGAAATGAAAAGAGCGCTATGGGAAGCTATGGCCATGACCCCCGGTGACTACACAGTTCTCCTTGATATGGTATCTAATCCAAGAAACTCATTTTGGGCAATGTATCATGATGAGGCATTTTCGAACACAACGCACCCTCGCTACAACAGAGAGATGGGTCTTGGTGAACTAGTAGCTGCACTCATCAAATGGCCCAAACGAGATCAAGACCTAGCGCATCGTACTGTCGTAGGTACGTTGGGGACATACGGTCATTACCTTTTGGGAGACAATTATGGTAAGTTATGTTCAGAGCTCGGACATGACTCTGGAGATGCCTGATACTAACATAAGAGTGATAGGAGAGTTCTGGAATTTCAAGCCAGTGAGACAGAACAATCACATGTATCCTCTTGAATTCGGTCTCATGGTCTTCATGGAAGAACAATGGAAGAATATCGCATGGGTCTTCCTAGACTGTGCAGTTCCCGCGATTCCAAACTTGGATATATTAGGGGATGTGGAATCATCGTTGATGGATCGCATAGCGAAGGATAAAGTCTTTGGAAAAAGCGAGAAGAGAGAAACGCCTCGTTCCGTTCACGTCCTTTTCTCGTCTGCTGGAACCGGTAAGACACGACAGATATTTGAACTATTGCAAAAGCAGTGGGGATTTTATCTTCTTGCCCCGAACCTGGCCCCAAGAACGGAACTGTCAAAGACTGATGGCAAAGATCATGAAGGCATGGACATTATAGATACGAAACGATATTCGGCATCGAGAGACACTTATACCATGTTTGCGGATCATCCACAGATGATTCCAGAGTGGATTCCCGAAAGCACCAATGTCTTCCGGCCTCTTATCGTCGCGCGTGTTGCTCTGCTTTACGAGTTTTTGCGCAGGTATCCTTCTCCAACACCAAGACAATGGCTCTGGTTGCAGATATCCTGTGATACCTGCGATCCGTTCGATGCCTTGTATAGACTTTTCAGGTTGTCGGCAGACCAGTATCTATGGTGGGATGAATATGTCTACGTTTGGGCAGAAATACTGGGCTTTATCGTACACAAATGCTACAGCTTTCTCAGTAAGCTTCCTGACCAGTTGTTCAAGGGCTCATTGTATCACTGTTTCGATGAAGCACAACTTACTCTCGACGACCCTCAGGCTGCCTCGATGCTCAGTGACCTTTACGCAACACTCACATTAATGTATATTTTACCATGGACTGGTTTTAACACCGAAGAACGCGTTAACGAGGATATGGAGGATCAAGAGAGTGACGCGATATCATTACAAACCAGTGATGAGATGCCATATGTTGACCCTATCCTGGTGATTTCGGGAACATCACTTCGTCTGGAAGTGCTTCAAGAAAAGCTTGCCACCTATTCTTCGGATGCATGGGGTGAGGGCGAAGAAGCAGAGATGAAATGGGACAGTTATCGCATTGACGATACGTTTCAACTAATTGCATCTGACGCGGACTTTTGGGCGCTCTACGAGAAACATACGACTGATATCCTCAAAGAATTCAGAACCTTTCGAGGTGTAGAGGAAACTGGAGCTTGGTCAAGATTTCCCCTTTTGAGTCGCAGCGGTCGGCCCTTGCCGTTCGAGTCATCTGAGGTTGATCTCGATATAGTTGAGACATGGGTGCGGAGACCATTGGAAGTTCCTACGACGCAAGAGTTTCTAGTCCTGGTTATACAAGCATATCGCCTGTTGGATAGCGACAAGATTTCTACTGATACCCCACGAATACATCTAGAAGAGCTTCTCGAAAATCGAGATTCAGAAGCTGTTGCTTCGCTTGTTACTTTGAGTCTCGTCCAACTCCTGGAGACCGATACAGTACCGGGAGCAGATAGTCTAGGTCTTTCATTGCTAGAACTACTGGCCGAACATGGGAATACCGCTATAGAGAATATGGCTTCAATCATACAGAGCATATCTCCGAGAGTGGCGGCTTCCGATACATCGCTCAGTGGAGTAGCAGCGACTTTACACACTGGTCTGAGAAACCTGCACATCCGAAATATGATCAAGTCTCACAGCCTTGGTCAGCGCGGACGATATAGATGGTCAACAGTCTTCATCGAGGAGTTGATGATGCTTTATCCGCGGTTGACCGCCCCAGAATCGACTTTATCACAGATAAAAATAATCATCAAGGAGGCAGAAAGCAGAACCACAGCTGCAGCCATCGATGCTCTCAAGGGTCAAATTCGCAAGATGAAATCAGCTGGGAAGGAACAATTAGTCCAAGACTTGTTTCGTGCTGGAATTAGAGCAGAGATGATGAGCTCCCCTTCCATCTTTCTCAAGCCGAACTTTGCACAGCTAGTGACCTACGGATTTGCATTAGTCCAGAAAGACGGAGACACCATAAAGTACACATTCTCCGAGCCGATAGCTGTTCGGGCGGTGATGGACTATCTTCGAACGGAAGGAGGAAACGACTATCAAGACCTCATGTTGCAGTGGCTTGTCCATACCCAAGATGATTCTGAAGTTCGAGCAATGCTTGGGAAGGCCACCGAGTGGTTCGTTGCAATGGCAATACATCCCAGTTTCATGACTATAGAGACAAAGTGCTAATCTATGATGTTGCAGTCATTCGACCGTTTACTCCGACGTCAACTCATTGATCAAGCTAGCCAACCAAGTCTCTTGGAAAAGTCCTCCCAACGTGAGAATTTATTAAAATCTCTGTCAGAATCTACTACCATCGATTCAAAAACTCAACAAATGTTCAAGCTGAGCTCCGTGTTAAGGATAAGTGACTTTTCGCTGCCGGAATCACAGAAAACCTTCAGGCACGAAACCCCAAGTACGATCTGGGACTGGATGAAACAACAAAGATTAGGCGACCAAGTCTCTGCACCTACGTTCATGTTTCCCGATATCAATGCCGGTCCGGATCTGGTCTTTTTACTGCAGAAGCAGCTTACGGACTCTGCAATGCACAGTACACGTCAATCGAGACCTAGGGGCCAAGGAAATAAACTTGTCATTATAACTCAGGTAAGTCCTCTTCAGACCGCTTTTGCTCCGGCAAATCGAAACCATGTTCTCACATACACTATAAATAGATCAAGACCGGCCGAGGAGCCCGCTTTGAAGATGCGATGGAAACGTTGTTAGATTGTAACTGGCATAAAAACCTGAAGAATGGGACGCGGGAAGCTGGAGCCAGAGAGCTTCAACACTGGGGAGACACTTCATTTATATTACTCCTGGTTTGCACAGGAATCACAATCAGACAGACAAGGGTTCAAAGCTGGATACGGAAGAATCACAATCGGATGAAAGCAAATCACTTTGTTTGCGTTTTGGATAAGAGTGTTGCCAGCAGCATCTGGGGAAATGACTTTGCAGCGTTGGCTGATGCTATAAGGAGACAGGACTCGCAAAAGGGCAAAGGCTGGGAGCAACAGATGAGGAAACACAGCTAGAGGTGCATGTTATTGCGACGTTGGTCTCAACATAAGCCTCAAACAGTCTTACCGAGTAGGCCCACGATGGTGAAATCGATGAGGGTACAGTTGGTGCAGGTTTCCAGATATGAGTTGGTGTAGAATCAAGATGCACCATAGCGATAATAAAGACCTAGATAGACAAGAATGTCTAAATGATTCACTCCTTGTGTCGTCCAGGGGGCTGATATGGACTCCGAGCCAGCCAGGGCGTTTGTTCCATTATCACGTACAGCATATTGGTTATAAGATAGCTGTGACGAGTGAAAGCTAAGGACCCACAAGATGATAAGTGAGGGTTGCTGTCTCGAGTCGCGGAGTGATTTAGAACCATGTGGGGTCAAGGCCATGGTGATTGTCACCGACAACTATAACAAACAACACAATAAGTGTGAAAAGAAATAGAAGAAGCACAAGCAATAGCTGTGAATTACAGCCCTAGCTCTCTCAATAAATCAACACCCTTTTTGGCCGTGAATACCTGTCGTTACCTCCTCCCTCCCTCGTATAATCAATGTATTCGCTCAGCATTAAGGCCCTTGCTCTCCCTATATAAACAAACTGCTTCCCACCCTCAACTCATTCTTCACCCATCTCCCACTCAACAATCCACCAGGACAACGTACACCAACAGCTTTACAATACTCTAGACTCAAAACCACCTCTAATAATAGCACGATGTGCTATATAAGCGTTGTGGTCAATAAATGCGCCACTTGCAAGGATGAATTGAAGACGCATACCCGTGAAACTTTCTGTCCTAAGGCAGGAGGTGTATTCGAAGGTTGCGGGAAAAAGGCTGCATCAATAGACAGCGAAAGCTTTGACGATATTTGCAAAAAGTGCCGCAAGAAGGCAAAGAAGGACAACGAATAAGAAGCCTAAGAGCTTCTGGTCTATTGTTCAGGACGCAGGTGTTATTTCTGCGCTATATTGCAGAGGTTAGGCTAGTAATGAGAACCACGACTTGCTGAACTCTTTAATTCTGACTTACATGTGAATCAAAGGACTTGTAAATCCGGCGTCCGAAATTCATTGCGCCCTGGGAAGCCAATTCTTCTTACAGCTTGTCTTACCGCGCATAATCTGGACTCTGCTTATCCACGTTCCGTTGCAATTCTGTCTGCAAATCTGTGTTGCCTACTCCTTTCTCAAATAAAATGCTTGCTTTGTTCAGCTTCCACAGGATATGGATTGAAATTGTGAAAGTGCAAAGAGAGAAGACCTAAAACAACTTCTAGTTAGCGTTCCAAGATATATGCTCAGATTCTAGAGACACGACGAGAAGTTATTCATAAGGGGACGCCAGTCTCTCACTCGACAAGTCTCCTCGGATTACAAGTCTGCAAGTTCGGGTATGAGCCAAACAAGCCGCTCAAGATCAGTTTTCACGGCTAAAAAATGCCTTGCCATGTCAGTTATCGGTTGTCCAAAGGGAAGGCTATCTACAGGGGCAACCGTTTCTCGAACGGTAAGCAAGGGCAACCCTGTTGCACTTTTCCGTTTTCGCTGATACACCGAGTCCTGAGATGGCTCAATTTCTCAGCGACAGTGGTCCAAACATAGAAGCAAAGTTCAAGAACAAAACAGCTGCAGAGAGCTTCGTTTTGAAATATTTTATAGTTTAGTGTTAGTTCTCGGGTCTGCCTACGTTGTGAGAACTCGTGTTTTAACTTTTGTCTAGGTACATCCAAATTTCGATCGTTAGGTCAAGATTCGTGTCTACATCATTAACTTTTAAGCTGTATACTAATAATAGAACTTCATCGCCTTTGGAACTTAGAACTACAACAGCAGATTGCCAGACGTTTCAACAAGGTCGAACCGACACCTTTTACTCCGCATCACCCTTAGGCCTGCTGTTAGCTAAACCCCAAACTAGGAAGATTTAACTTTTCCGAGTCGTGAACGGGTAGCGGGCCGCCCGTGACTGTGGCTGGCTGAAGGCCGCTTATCCCCCAATCGGATGCACTCTGATTTTATGCCGGCTAGTAGGCTCTTTACTTGATCTAGTTAGAAAGATTCACTACATAAGGCAGAGCAACCATAAAACGGTGGCCATTTGTTAGTTCTGAGTTTGGGTATTCACCTGTAGCTTCAATCATCTTGGCGATAAGTCCAGAGATGCTGAAGGTCAGCTGCGGCTAGACAGTTTGTCATCATGTCACATACCAGTAATGCATAAACGAAATGAAGTCTCGAGCATTAGCCTTGTGCTCAGCTTTCATTTATTCAGCAAGTACCTTAACTTGTCTGAAGCCAAGCTCCGTGTGGTAAGGATAAGAGCAGGCTAAATTGGTATGATCCAAAGTATTCGCCACGCAGAAGTTCAGATGAGCTCTATTCTTAATATTCAGCTAGCCACATTTACCCTTCCGAGCTACGATCTTCGGCCTGGCTTGAAGAAGTGGCGAGCTGGGCGATCTCGACTGGGTCTAGATGCACCAACATTTCCGGCTCGTATAGCCTATGTCTCAGAAGCTGTCGCGCTGAAGTTTCTTACGTGAAAAGTGGCAAGCTGCCCTAATCGACATCGGCACCTGCGTGCCGTGCCGTATCGGCGGCTACTGAATTCGATCGACACACAATTAGCGGATCTCATGGTCTACAAAGTATAGACCTATGGAAACAGGGCTAACGTGTCTATGTGGCTGTTGACGCGTAATTACTTCACGAGACAGCTTAAGCCAGTATGTTTGGAACTCGAAGTCTACTACTAGGTCATGTCCTTCTTAGGCTAAACTAATGCACAGCAATCACATCGCAGTGATGCTTCTAGCCACAGTTGCCTCTCCCTGCATCCACTAAAGCAGCATAATCTATCCTACTAAGACATTTATTTCCTAGCACTCAATAGATCCGCTAATACTTACCATTTTAGGGAATTCAGCTATAGCCAGACACGCCACGTTGTATCTTTAGTGATACTGCATGCAGTAAACTGAAACCATGCAAGCATTGTTCCTTTCTGGTCACTGGGCTTTCAATGATAGATTGCATGTCATACCTCTGTAAGATTACTCGAACGCGAAAGCTGATCAGCTACTTCGGCAGCGATAGCTTTAATATTGTGATGGTCTTGATCAATCCATACGATCTGGCGCGCTTGTTTTTAATAACATTTGCTTAGAAACCGCACCTTCTTGGCTTCCCATTCTTACTCTGGTGGTGACACCAAGCTGAAATGTGACAATTAATAAAACCACTATCCACTTCCAGCTACGCCACCAAAATCAGCCACTTATTTTCGCGGACACTAGTGAGCAAAAATGCTTTTGGCTGTCTCAAATAGGTCTCGTGTGCAAATTCCACAGATAGCAACCTCTTCGCGCAGCCCTTCTTTTGTATGGTGTGTATATATACTGAGTTCTGTCATTAAATGAAAAGCCCATGAATGGCTCTTGCTTTTATCTCTTCTTCCTGTCTATCTTATAGGGTCAGTACCCTGAAACTTCGAATATTTGATGCCGAGTCAGGATGCAGGCTCTAGGCAAATTACTCGCGCCAGGCCAGCTCCAAATCTTCAACAGCTGGTCAAAGGGGATTATGGTAACTGCCAAACTGGTAGACTTTCATGCAAACCTGCCACCTTCTCTACAGGTTCCTACTGCAACGCCGACTCCAGCTCCCCCGGTGTTCATGGTGCCAATACCACCATCTCTGTCCACTCAGAAGTCTTTGGCCCTCGATTGGGGGCATGAGCCTCAGCTAGGATCATGCATAGAGCTTAGCTTCAAGGAGTCGTCTCTCAAGTTCGACTTTGACAAGGTTGGATTGAAATTAGGCGAGGTAAAGGGACCTTTGGCCCAAGCTATGGGCATGGTTGCTCCCACTATCCCTGAAGATACTGACGGCTCAGCATACACTGTTTCAGTGTTTGCTGGGCCAGGTAATCTTCGAAATACGTTGGACAGTATCATACAAGCAAATCGGGACTCCTTGATGAGTTTAGTTCAAGAACAAGTTCGATCTTCGGGCGGTCCAGTTAAACACATTCAAGCAGAATACCTTGGATGTTCGTTTGCGGCAGTTTCCAAGCAAGGGGGAATGTCGCCGTGGAATTTGGACTTGATGCTCCGGTTTTCTGGGACCGTTAAAGTCAAGCCTTATTGGTTCATGTGGTCCAACGCGACATTCCCTGACCTAACAGCTCAGCTCAGCCTTACCATTGATACGACCAATAGTTCAGAGGACGTCAAACAGGTGCCCCAAGTACATGTTCAACGTATCCAACTGTCTTGCGAAAGGATCGGCAGCTGGCTTAAGTCTAACATTTTGAACGAACTTCGGATCCCCTCCCGGAACAGCACTGAGAACAAGGCCATGTTGGAAGACATTAACGCAAAGCTGAACGACTCACTGTCGAAGCTAGGCGACCTAGCTAAACTTGAACCTATAGAACAATATAATCTTTCGACGATTCCTCAGACACCTCCAAGTCAGATTGACCATCGGAAGTGGATGTCAAGGCCGGAAATTCAATATAGGCGACTCGGTCAACTCAAGATTCCTGGAACCCACAACAGCGCCGCGTACAAATTCGACAAAATCATATCGCCAATGCTTGAGTCAAATACGAAGTTCCTTCTCAATATAAAACCTACAACAGCACCCGCTGGTCATAGGCTTGATAACACAGACAATATATACATTGGGGAACAGGCGCACGAGGATTTAATCGACCATATCACTCTTTTGAGTCAGGCTCATGATGAATCCAAAACCCTGAAAAGGCAGCTTGACGATGGTATTCGTTACCTCGATCTACGCATTTACCGAGACCCTAAAGATGGTGATTACTACAACCAGCATTTCCTTCGAGGGCCAAGACTGGATGAGCTCCTTGATCAGATTAGGCAGTTCCTCGAGGAGCATGATTCCGATTCGGAATTCATCATTGTGGAGCTGGCGCAATGCAACTATGGGGGAGAGCATGGGACTCAGGTTGCGGACAAGATCCAAAAGAAACTCCATCGTTGGCTCTACATGCCATCAGAGGCAGAGACATTATCAGGGAGATACAATTTCCAGTCTCTACACAGCACTCGCCTTGCATCTATCACGGATGGGAGATCAAAGGTGCTCTTCGTTAGCAGGACATCATGGCTCACATATCCACACTCTGTTCTCAACGTGGACGATGATAGTCTCCAGAAACCTGGAGAAGGCAGTCCCCTCTATCCTTGGTGGTTTACAAAGGTGCCCTCGAATGGAGAATTGGTTGCCCATATTCTCCTGAACACATTCGATCCTGATGCTCGCATCAAGAACTTGAGACACAGAGCTTACGAGCGTAACGCCGAAGTTGGTAAAGTCCTTAGCCAGAAGAATGCCCCTTGGCGGTATATGATGGACTGGTATACTGAGTGCAAGGGCGTGGAGAAGCCAGAAGAACTTCCAGTGGAGCGTATTATCCAGGCTAACAAGTGATATTTTTATTGGTTTGATTTCATTCTTTGTCTCTTTGAGTCTTGTTTTGTTTAGAGCTCATTATCGACTAGTTAATTAATGCGCCAACACTGCTGAAACAGTGTGACATGTCTTGGCAAACCTGTTGAAGAAAGATTGGGAATGATTATACCGTGTTTCTATAAAAAGGCTGAACTCAATGACTTATATTAGCGCCCTGTAGCCTGTAATCTAACATTGCGCCTTGTAATAACCTCAGTAGTCACTATTACTATCCTATCAGCAGAACCCTCGACACCTTCAAGAGTCATAAAACCTCATCACACCAACTGACTAAGCTGCTGGTCATAGTTGTATCGCAAGAGGTTCATCAAAAAGTTAATATATCTAAGATTTAATGAATCAAGCCAACTATGTTAATGAGGATGGATTTGAGGTAAGGGGCTGTGATGTGGCATAAAACTTGTAAGACGAGGCTTTAGCTGCTGGGCAGGGATGCAGATCGTTACCCCTGAATGCTTACGGATACACAATCGGGATAGTGAGTTTTAGCGCTGAAGATCACCCTCGCTGACCATCGGCAGCCTGCCAGCCCCCCAGCTCATACCAGCGCTTGTGACTACCTACCTACCGCAATTAGACCTTTCGGCCTCCTCGGAATGAGCTTGTTTCTAGAGTGGCAATTGCATCTTGAATAGCTTTTTGAGGACACGGCAGTTGTCAATCCCGCATCTTATCTTGTTCGACGAATATTACACGAATCCCAAAGCGCACAAGCTTCACCGCTAGTCGCGCCAAAGTTTCACTAGTCGTGGTCTAAATGCTGACGCTCGTATCCGTACTACCAATGCTACCATTTCATCACCCTCAGTGCCGAGAATCAGGTGACTTGAGAGCAAGTTGTTATCTGAATCTGAGGCATTAGAATCCCAGTACGTTTGAAACTTTTACCATCCATCAATCTCCAGTGCCAAACATGGGAGCTACGATATCCAGCCTAATGGGCGCGCCCAAGCGGCCTCAGTTTCCAACAGTACCCACTGACGAAGTACTGCCCATGCATGCCTTCGATGATACGCCGTTTATGCGTAAATGTCCCATGCTGTGGACAATACGATTCGATGAGATTCTTGACGGCGACATCTTGAACGAAGCACTGTCGAAACTCTTTGAGATGGACGGATGGAGAAGACTTGGCGGCAGAATACGCCTCAACGTGAGCGGATTCATTGCCAGCAGGTGCAACAAACTAACAATCACAGGACCTGGGCAAAGCTGAAGTTCATGTTCCGAAGGAATATTCACCACAAAGACCAGCGGTTCACTTCACCAAGGCTGCTTATGACATGCCCTTTGCAGACCACCCCGAAGCATCCAAATTACCCACTAGATCAGATGCAATCGCCTTCTTTCCAAATCCCGCCGATTTCCAATCAATCGGTATCGGCCCTGGTGCACCAACATCATTTGAGGACCTTTGCGCCACCGATATACCGCAATTCTCGCTGCACGTTGTCACTTTCCAAGACGGGACACTGGTATCACTTACCTTTTCACACATGACCACTGACCTAGGCGGATTGTCAGCGGTTCTTGAAGCTTGGTGTTTAATCCTAGCTGGAAAGCCTGAACAAGTTGTTGAATTCCCAGGATACAAAGATGACGTTATGGCCGGGCTGTACCGAGCTGAAAGCACGGAGAAGTCAAAAATTGACGGTTCTCTTCTTTCGGGTTGGAGGCTTGCAGTCTGGGCTCTTAGGGCGGCTTATGACGGGTGGATGTATCCCCTCGAGTGTCGAACGCTACGTGTGCCAGCCAAGGCTATCAGCGCCATAGTAGCCGAAGCCAGGAGTGAAATTTCACTTGAGAAAACTACCGACGGCAGCAAGCCATTTGTTTCAGAGAATGATGTCATCCTGGCCCTCTTCAATCGCTCTGTCGCCAAGAGTATGGGCAGAGGTCGAGCCATCGTCACTCTCATCGCCGTCAACCCCCGCGATCGTCTCAAAAACATTTTCCTTCCCGACGCAGCATACGTCCAAAACGCACCCTGCGGGTCATTTTTCTACTGTCCCGTCAAAGACGCACAGGATCTTCCCCTCGGAAAAGTCGCCATGCTTTCCCGCCAAGCCGTCGTTGAGTACTTGACCGAAGGACAAATCAAGGCTGCAGCCAAGGCAGCTTATGAGTCCATGATCGAAGGTGGAAACCCGCCTATCGTGGGTGATACGACAACTACAATGATTATGTCGTCTAATTGGGCCAAGTCGGGGTTCTTGGATAAGACTGATTTTGGACCTGCGGTTGTAGGAGGGAGTGGGGGACCTGCGAGGCCGAATTATTACCATATGGGAAATCTTGCGCCTATAATATTTCCTGTGTCAGTTGGGATTAATATGGGACGGGATGGGGATGGGAATTTGTGGCTTGGTGGTGATTTATCAGCGGCTTCGTGGGCGACGTTGATGGAGTATCTGAAGCGGTATGAATAGCAAGCAAGCTGTCATACATGAAGCATAGCCTTCCCCAAATGGTTAATGGAACCTCTTTTGGACCTTAAGTGACTGTGAAGTCATATAATCAGATAGTCAGTTTATTAAGATATTACTTTTTCCATATCGCAAAAAGAAATAAAATAATAAGAAATAGGTATTATAAACTGTATATAGTTTCTGGCTTTCCTTTACTATTTATTTCTATTAAGAAGTTTGCCCTCATACACTTTCACGGTAGCAAACGGCATATAGCTTAAGCTCATGCCCTATATTATCCAAGTAATCCTGATTACTACCCTACCAGTAGAGCCCCCAGCACCTTCACGGCTTTTGTAAAGCCTCGTCACACCAACGGACGTGGCTACTAATATCTGGCCCCAACGCCAGCAACGCTTCTCGTGTCTCGGCTGCAACTGCTTCTATGTCGTCATTCTGTGGCGGTCTCAGTGAGCGAAGACCTTGTACGTCGAACCTTTGTGGATCGGGCTGGTCGCTATTGGTGCTCTCGGTATGTATCTCTCCCAGCTCCACGACGCTCCCAATTGGTTTTTTGGATGCCAAAGTAGCTGCATGGCTTGCTGTTCTAGATTCCGCACTTCCCATGTCTTCTGATCCGCCACTGACGAAGGGATACTCAATCCTTGCTGTCGGACCAGAAGTAGTGCAGGGATCTTGGGTATGAATATCAGATCGAGACACGCAGACACCATTATGTTGTGAATCAGAGGTGTACAAAGCTCGCGGGTCGACATTGCGGTTCTCCATTTGTGGCAGCCCGGCTTGCTCCTCCTTCTTGTCGTTAGTATTGACTCTGCATGAATATTACTACCGGCAAACGCTAGCCTTCAAGCGCAAACTCACACCGTCATCACCATCAAGTATGATGATACTATTGTTAGCCGAGTACCCATGGTTGGCTGCCAATCGAGGATCTTTGTTCTGGAGATATCGGTCCACGATTCTCGAGCAAACAACTCCAGTATGCTCAGGATCGTATATTTTGAAGCTTGTTAGAGGAACCCAACCAATATCACATTGGACTGGAAAATTCTCTTTGTGAAAGTAGACAACAGGATAAACCCTGTCTTTGACCCTTCGACCCCCATCCTCGTATTCCTCGGCCCAGCCTCGAGGATACTGATCAACCGCCTTGTCAAAGAGATAGCATGAAGGGGTGTCTCTTAGTAGCTGTTTCATGTACGGAAAATGGTCAAAGGCCGTCCATGGGAGGACAAGAACTGCATAGGTATGGCTCTGTTTGGGAAACTTGGCAGCGTATATCTCGCCAACGATAGGGATGATTTCAACGTTCCGCGTTGGATCTTCTTTGGTTCCGTTTCCTGAAATCACACTCGTGGGTCTCGCAATGTGAGGAAACGACTGTCTTGTCACCCTGTTGTTCTTCGCAGCCAAGTCCTCATCGCAGTCGAGAACACGGGTCCCAAGCATCTTAAGTGCAAAGGAATGCGATCCATTTACCCCGTGCTCCTGACCCATAAGGTGCCGAGAAGCCCCTCGGATTGGATCCTTGTAGAAGTGTTTGTTGTGTTCTTTACATTCCAGGATATACCAATTTCCTAACTCTGGAGGATATTGAACAATGATGTACTTGGTTCGAGCGTTTCCGTCCTGGAAGACTTGATCAAAATCGATCACTCGTTCCTCAAGGACATCAGGGCAAGCGACGGGCAATTTCTGTCGTTTCTGCTTCCTACTGGATGCTTCTGGCTGAAGCCTCTTCAAAGGAGCGCGGAGATGAACTACAAGAGAGTCCATGGGTTGCTGACCAGGGGAGGTGTTGTTTTGATTCCCTGTCCATTCAGTAGAAGATACCGATTGATCTTGCGTACGAGAGGTTTGCCACATGTCCCAGCGTACTGTTCCTCCATTTTGTTCCAAGTTCATCTCTGAAGCTGGCATCATTGTCGGGCTTGACATTGCATGTGTGCCAACAATATTCTCTGCAAGTTGGCTCGCCTCTGTAGTTGGGCTTGGGGTTGGGGCTTGAACCACTAGTGGGCTAGTAGCGCCTTGTCCATCCGTGCCTAGGTTTGACTGTGATGCTAACGGTCGTTCTTGGGCCGGAGTTGTCTGGTGAAATGCTGACTGGTGTTGGTTTAGGGTGTCACCTTGGACCGAGACTCTGGCTTCTGTCAAATCTGTGGCTTGTGCCACAGTCTGGTTCTGGTGTTCTGAGTTGCCTGCGATTGGGCGTGAAGCTTGGCTTTGACCCCCTTCCAAGTCTATTGGTGCTTCGACTGGGATGTCGGTGTCGGTGTCTGGGTCTTTCTGAGCTTCCACCACCGCGATGGGTTCCTCCTGGACATCGCCAGCCTCGATTGTTGATTCCTTAAGATGTAGACACTGGCTGAGTACAGTTGAGACCGAGTGATCGAAAAGAGTATCCCCCAAGGCTGGAAATAGATCACAAGCAAACTTCTTATTTGCTACCTCCAGCCGTTCTCCAAACTGCCGTTCCAGTAGAGTGACTGAACTTTTATACTCGATTTCTAGCTCTCTAAGGTCACCAGCATATTGAAGAATCGCTTCTGATCGTTTTGCATACTCATTGTGGTCCAGCGAGTGCTGCTTCACTTGGGTGAGGTGGCTGTTATAGTGACTTAGCAGCATTTGACGTTTTTGTGTGTATTCCCTCTGGGGGCTCTTGATTTTATTGGCTTCGAGGGTCCATTGCTCAACAATTACCTTGAGAGCCTCCCATTTGGTAATCGCTGGATGAACAACTTCACTCATGCTGATTATTTCTGGGTATCTTGCGAATTTAGAAAGCAGGAATTGACGAAGAGGGGTAATTGAGCGGTTCCGAGGCTATGCTGGTTACTTATGTTGGTTCTAGATATATACCCCTGTTTGCTCAGACTTTGGTGTGGCTGCCTTCTACCACCATCTCACAAAACTAACCAACCAGATGTCCTGGTGTATCATGGAGCAAACCAACAGAATGATGATGGAGAAACAGGTACCGCTTAGTGGCAGATACGAGAGCAGCTAATGACAGGGCGAAGGTAGTGTCCATTTTCGGAAAAGGAATCATGGATATAGTGTAAAAGGCAGCACAGCACTATCCACACGTATTATATCTTCAACCGTTCCCTTTCGTCAAACCGTTCAGAAACATGTTTGCATCGGTTCCACTGGTGTACTGCATGGCACACATGGTAAGTTGCTCATGTGATGAGACCATCGCCTAAAGTCGAAGGGGTGTCGACGAGGGTAACGGCGGATGGTGGTTCCGGTTCGATTACACCTGGCTATTGGTCGTCACGACTCCACTGTGCAAGGATTTTGTGATATCACGCCGCTACCGAACTCAATTCTTTGGGGGGTTGGAAGCGTGCATCTGGATTCGCCGAGAAGAGCTGGCGATCATCGTATGATGTCGAAGCGTGCGGGTCTCTGCGTTCAGCTGTATCTTCAACAGTTCGAACCTTGTACCATTTATCACTGTAATGCCTGTCATCTACTGGCACACGGCGCCTGGGCATCTGGTGCCAAATGAGTTGCGTGATTTAATGGCCGTTTACCTAGTCAGGCTTACCTGGACACTAGACATCCCACTATAACCAATTGAGACAAAGTCCCATAGCAAAACTATTCGTGATTCGCAGGACTTTTAGCGGCTACCAAACTGTCGGGACGCGATTGACCAATGACTACGGCTTCAGAGCTGCGCTTCGTACCGTAGGGTAAGTGCTCTGAGCACTTTCTACCAGGACCAAGTCTTCAACCTTTGAAACTCGCCTGTCGAGGCTAATGTTAAGACTGAGGTCAGCCAGTACTTAAAATCTGGCACGGTTCGTTGTATATGAAGTTATAGAAGCATGGAGAGGACATAAACCAGCCAAGTGTATGATTTACGGTTTTGATAAAGTGACGGGTCAGGCAAATTGAATGTAAATGCAAATTCCAACTTCTAACACTGTTTAATGGTTGAGACGGCATTCTTCTTGTCCATGTTAGGAGCCTAAAGCTTAACCTTATTTCTAGCAATCATCTGCCTTGTAACTGTACAATTTAACGTTTCATCGATATTTAAGCTTCCCACAAATTCTACCGCGCGTCATATGATCACGTCAACTTGAGTATAAGTATAACAGAATCCATTCTTTTTTCTGCTGCTATTTTGTCTTCTTCAGAGATCGATGAACCCAACACAAGTAACCATCGCGATCAACTGCCATTGCAACATGGCCCCCTCACAGGCATCAGGCCAGCGGCTGCGGTCAGATCCTTTCTCTGCACTCCCTTCCGAGATCAATATTCAGGTACTACAGTACCTTTCCCTCCACGACATACGGCCTGCCATCGTGTCTTCGATCATACTGTTGAGGACCTTGGAAAGCAATCGCCAGTATATTCTAGGGCCACACTTGCCTAGGCTCCTCCTTAGCTACGGTGATATCTCATCGCTTCATTTGGCAGCAGCGGCTATGCACCTTCGCAAAATGCATTCTAGGCACGAGGGGAATACCATCACGGTCCTAGAAAAGGAGGTCGAGCCTGTTCTGGACTCCATCTTACGGTGGAACGCCAGAACGACGGAGGAAATGGGCGATATCAGGTTTTACATGGTCATCGCAGCCCAAGAGCTTCTGCCCGAGATCATAGGCGCTTTCACGATGGGCCCGTGGGACGACACTCTAGTTGAATTTCAGCATCGGAGCCCGGGCTTGCTCTGGCCGGACATGGCCCCCCTGGGCTTAAGGACAGCATTCAGCGACGGATTCCTAAGATTCGACTGCTACCGAAGTCTTTTCTATCACAAAGATCGAGAACTTTTTCAGAAACGTGCTGGGATCAAGGATGCCTTCTTGAATTCGCTTCCCGAGTTTCCTAAATTCGATGACGAGATTCTGCGGATGTATCCCTATATGATCCTGGGCAAGATCCGTCACCAATACGGGGAAATTATGCTGGAGCTGGACAGGAAGGATCCGGATAGGCGCCTTGCTCGAGGCGTTGTCTGGCCAAAGGGGGCATGGAAGAAGGTCCTTGCAACAACGGGCATTATTAACTATCGGAATCGTACTCCGGAACAGCACAATTACTTCGTGTTTCGTCTCACACTGCAAGGCTATCCCAAACTCAGTTTCTTTGAACAGCTCTCCCCTGAGACGCTTTTGAGTACCATGGAGGAGCAATTCGAGGAACTGGTTGTATCGAACCTAGAGGATTGTGAAGCATGGACAGCCCACAAAGGGCTTCATTATCACAACCTTACACGATATTTCACTCTTTGGAGCAATAAGAGGCAGGAGCAGGAAAGTGGTACTTGTAATCTATTGTAATTTTCTCTATATGAGGTGATTTTGGAGATACTGCTTGACGGCGAGATTGGCTCCCTTGAGTAGAGGGGGGGGGGGGGTTTGTTGGTTAATGGCCTTGAACTTTGGTATCGGTCCGGTCGACAGATAAGCAGAGTTGTGAAGGTTTGGCGGTAGTAGAAATGCTAGTGTTTTAGAAATAAACAGCTGATATTGCCAGATCCTTTAGAACGATGTGGCCAACCTTGCTGACATTATGAAATAACTTGCAGCCAGTCGATATGCAGATAGACCATAGTCACACGAGTTTTGAGAACCCTAATAGTTGTAGGACTACCAAGTGGCAAGCCAAAGGCAATATATGTGCAGCTAGATAGGCCAGAGAATCACAAGTGCATCCAAATCACTTCGACAAATCTTAAGATAAACCAAATGGTTCATGTGGCAGGAGTTCCCAACTTCAAGACCAATTAATACCCAACAAGTGGAGGACGACCTTGACCCAAGAGCCAATGCTATAGTCCACTTGTCATTCAGACTTTTCTGCCTTCGGATTGGAGCAATAGCATGCGGGGGGACCAAACTCTGCAGCGCCACCTGAAATTTATACTCTCATGGACCAGAGTATGAGTCGATCATGTGCCAGAAGTAGCTGAGTCATACTGTGGTGGACATATTTAAGTAAAAGGCACGTCGCCAGTTCTCCTGGCGTACTCTTACCCCCGCACAATCAAAAATGACCCCCCCACACGAAACGCAGCATCAAGGGTGCTCAGACTTCTTCTCAGACCTGCCACCTGAGTTGAGAATGGAAATGCTTATCCAAACCCCAATTCAATATATCCGTCGTCTTATCTCAGCCTCACCTGCTCTATTACGCATCTTCCAAGGACACCGGACCTCTCTTTTAAGGCATCATTTGGAACACCTGCTCCAATTCTATGGGCATGAATCTATTCTGCCTTTTGTTGTATTCACCGTGGATCTCCGCGCTCTTCGAGCTCAGTCCCAGCATCTGACAGCCTCGGAATTAGAGGAGAAGCTCAAACCTGCACTGAATTCCATTCAATCACAGAAATGCATCAGGCAACCATCCGCAGGTTACCTGGATTTCCAAATCCTAGAAAAGGCTCAGAATCTAGTACCCGAGCTTTGCCGTGCCTTTCATACCTATCAAGAGGGGCCTTACAACTCGACGCCAAGACCTAGCAGCTACTTTTTACTGGAAAAGGCCTCGTGGCAAGTCAAGTTCGCGTTCATTGAGAGGCTTTTGAGATTCGATTGTTATTGCAATATGTTTTACTATCGAACCCAATCCCTTTTCAGTATCTCGAATCGTATAGATACAAAGTTGCAAAGCCCATTTTTTCATCACCCTACCAATTCAGTTGAGAGATTTCCCCGGACCATCATCTCTGTTCTTTTCAAAGGGTATAAAGATCTAATAAACCGCCTTGATTACTCTCTTCGATCCCGGCAGCCAAACCCCGTCGACACGCCTGAAAGTCCGAAACAAGATATTTCAACTCTCCGAAGAAACGAGTTCTTGGACCGAGGTATGCCACAAGAACAATCCTATGTCACTCATCTTGCTCTGGGCGGTTATCCTTTATTCGACAAGTTGCAGAGTCTCACGGCCGAGGAGTTTGAACGCTACACACTGAAGGAATTCTATCAAGTTGTCACAGTCGAGCCGATACCAGTAACCTTATATGTATTATTAAGCTTTACGCACATGCCCTTATTATGATAGGATTTATTAGCTATTAAAGATCTTATAGGTAAGGTTTATATAAGGAGAATAAATATTATATTATTATTTACTACTTATATTTATAGCTTATAGGTTAACTTTATAAGCTATAGTTACTTTTATAAAGTTAAAGTATTATTTATAAGTAAGTATTAAAAGATATAAATATAAAATATACTAAAGACTAAGTAAGAGGTAAATAGATACTTATAAATAGTTTTTAAAAAATTAGTAAAATGTTATTAAGCAATTAGGCATATTGCTAAAAGGAAACTCCGGTACAGGGAATCGAACCCTGGGCTCCGCGGTACTGATCTCTCAGGTTTTGAGAGCGCGAAATGTTAGCCACTACACCATACCGGACTTGCTTGCCAAAAGTTTAACTCTGCCGCCTCAGATTTCCTCGAGCTGCAAGGAGAGTCGCAAAATTCTCCCGTGGATCGACCAAACCTATCACAGTAAAAGCTTCCATAGTTGTCTAAATTCTCAGGACTAATCTATACTTACAGCAATAGGTCTGAACTGCAAGTAACACATCTGGACGGATCGATCGGTGTTTGGGGCGCATTGTAGCAAACGCTCCCTTGGAAGTGTCTTTAGTTTATTAAGCTACCATCGCCAGACTGGTAGAGACTGGTGTCGCGTTGTTTATATGCTGTTGCCAATGCTTCCGGTATGAATGGGAAAGCGCCATTGACGCTGTTTGAATTCACGAAACGCCCCAATACCATATTTTAGCCCCCTTGCTCCCACTTACAGATCGTTGTGGCAGAAAGTCGCAGGTTTAACACTCCTCGAGGCTCCTATAGTACCTGCACTCTAGACCCTTATAAACGTTACGAATATCTTATTTCTAAATAGACTCCTTCAAGAACGCAAGTTCAATAATACTGATAAGCTGTACCAAAAGTAATAGAAGGACCTTAATTTTATACAGAGGGCATAGTACTCGCAAGAACTTCAAATCATTAACATCCTCGAAGACAGTGCAGCGCAAAGAGAATCCAGGCTACTCCTTAAAACAATGGAAAGCATAAATACAACTGTCTTGCTATGGGACAGTGAATAGGATGCGCCAAGGCCTATGTATATCAGCCTCCTGTACTCAGTACACGTTTCGTGCTACGGAAAACTTACTTATAGTAGGAGACTCCCCTTTAAACCTAAAATTTACGCTTATAGATAATTTGCTTAATATTATATAGTAGGATATATTATTAAACATTATAGGTTAAGTCTAGGTCTATAAGCTGCCTATAAAAATTTATATATTTACTACTAACTTAGGATCCGATTTCCAGATAAATTTATCTGCCCTGGTCTTAGTTATCTAGATCATGATGTTATCGTTATTATTGCTTTCTAATCTTCTCCTTTAGAAGCGTGTTTCCACTATAGGCTCAAGTCTAGTGGTATCTGTGATACTGGCAAGAACCCGCATTATAAGTCTGATCTCCTTACTTAGCTTATAACCCAAGCGAAACTGATCAACTGTGCTAATTCCGTAATTGACACACACGCTATAGGTCACTGAAGATTAGGGTTAGTATATAGCTATTAAAAAGGTTCAGGGTATCCGGAAAACACTAGTCTCTGTGCTTAAAAGCGATTAATCCACAGCCCACGCTTGGAACACTTTTGTTTTAGTGCATAAAATATTAGTTGATTTTATTACACAAATCCCACCAACCTGAGACATGCATCTGCCTGGAAGGTTGATCAAGAAAACAAGGCTGTAGATCTGTTCCCTATTTGCCTTGAGCTGGAATGTAGAGCCGTCATCGATATCTAAGCTTGTTATGTATAGAATTCTATTTAAAAAAGTAGTATCATCCCCGTGAAATCGAATCTTTCAGTCCCCATTTATCCGCATCACCTCTCGAAATACTCTTTGTAACATAACAGACTTAGCAAAACTTATCCATTTTAAAGCAGCCACTAAAATGCATTCTGTCGCCATCATTGCCTTTCTGGCTGCTACTGTTGCTGCTGCCCCTCAGATCAAGGGGCTTCCCTCCCTCGACAGGATGACCGTTGAAGAAGCCATTGATGTTTGTGGCACTGATATGATTATTCAATGCTGTGAAAGTCTTGAAGATGGAATAACTGGCATTCCTATTGGCTCCAATCCCGAGCTACTTGATGATCTCGATACCGGACATCAATGCTCTGGGTTGGACATGGATGCCATAGGCGTTGCCGACCAGCTCCTCAGCAATGAGTGCCAAGCCAATGCGGCTTGCTGCCAGCTTGACGATCCAACAGTAAGTCCTGGTCCGTATCCACTACCGATACGGCTACTAATACCGTCAAGGTTGATGGTGGTGAAATCAGCGTCAGCATTCCTTGTGTTGCTCTGACCTCTATGCTCTAAACTTATTAACACTTCTTTAACTCTAAATTGAGGCTATAAAGGATACTTGTATTGCAGTTTCTACTGCATTGCATTGCATGTTCATAGTTAATATGGGGCTGGGGCTGTTAACCGTGCTCTAGAAACACTGTAGTAATTTGGGCATTAACCTATTAACTACTATAGCGTAGGCATAGAGAACAGCATAGCTGCTGCCACGAGGACGCCGGATTGAGTCTTGGCTATCTGTATAACTAGTGGCTATGTTCAGTATTTAAGATTTCTTTCTTACTATAGATATTGCTATAGTTACAGACTAATAGCTTTATATGAATTGCAAGTCTCTTCTGTGGCAAACTTCTTGCTAAGCACAATACGCCAAAGTTGGTACTCCCTGGACGATACTAGCATGTTGAATATTCCACCACGCTAAGCCTAAAGACAGTGCATCCCGAGAAGTATCCCAGCTACTCCATAAAGATTACAAAAACATTCAGTGTAAAATACGAGACTTATAACTTTATATCCATGGGTTCGCGACAGTTCCAAATCCCTGGCGCGCGCCGCTCTGGGCCGAATTTGGCACGGCACCAGTCCCGCGCCAGCCACCCACGGTAACAATTATAGCAACAATCATTTGCATACCAAACATAAGCACCAGCCTGGTAGCGAATGACCCAGAAACGGGATCCAAACTCGAGTATGGGGTGAAGGAGTATGTCAAAGTATAGCCCAGCCGGACAAGCTGGAACGGAAACGCCGCGATTGCTGTGAGAAGCAGGAATCTTGCGGGTACGAAGTTTGGGTGTGACTTCATGGCGGTAACACGTTTTCCTGTCCACCAGAGCCACCAGCCTACACCGAATATCATGACGAATAGCATCATGCAGGTGCCAATCTGGTTGAGATGCTGTGAGACGACGCCACCAGGGGCTCCGAACTTGGGCGCCCCTCCGTAGGTGGATAGTGTGATGCCAGCGGTGATGGAGAGATGGGTAACGGCGAGGAGGATTCGTTCGGTCCATCGTTTTGGGGGCAGTGGAAGTATGACGTTCCTGGATGCCAGTCAGTTCCATGTTCAAATTGTTTAAAAGCTCTGAAGCTTACACTTCATAGATCAAACCAATTACTGTCAGCGACAGACAAGCAATGCTTCCGGCGGTAGTCATGATAATGACCGCATTGGGAATCTCGGGATCATTGCGCTTGGCAATCTGGTATCCGTCGGCAACGAACCGAAGTGGGAAGTAGGAGAGAAATATCGGCCAGCAGGTCATACCGGCTTTCCCATGTTTCCACACGAGCGGTACCGCCGGAAAGAAAAGAATGACATAGAGGACAAGCTCTGCGATGGCAAGATTGGTCTTGTTCGCAGACGGAGGATCCGGAAGTGTAAAGGCCGCCATATCAAGTGACTTGAGCAAAATGAACTGATGAATATGCAGGTAGATTTGAGCCTCTATCAAAAAAAGAATGAGAAAGATCTAGGAAAGGAAAAATATGGTTATACATGAGGGATGTGAATGACGCTAAATTTAGACTAGTACTGAATAGCGGTACCGAAAGCGAAACCGAAAGCTTAAATAAATAGGGGCTGGGCTACCAGCAGATCGTGTCGCATTTGTTTACGCATTGACAGCTAAGCCATTGAGGACTCGAATCAAACTGAAGGCCGTGCTGGCTCATTGGGGCTGACGGTCAGCACGATGAAACGCGGCTCTCACAACGTTACGACGATGAGGAATGGTGATATCAGATATTATGCAAAACCTGGACTGAGGTAATGAGGCTATGGCGCTAAGACAAGTGCGTGTTCTTTAGCGTCGATCAGCGCCTTGGTAACGTTAGTCGGTTAGATCTCTGTCGAGGCTGGCTTATCTTGGACTGGGCTGCAATGACCATCCAATCAAATGCTTCACGCTTCAATCAAGTGCCGAAATACCATGATGAAAAGACTATGAAATGCCGAAAACAAGCTGCATTCCATCGTCTGAGCTCTCCAATGGCATGGTTCATGTTCCTCTTGTCATCTAAAGATACACGCTATGAGATGCACAAGTACACGAGCTCAAAGCATAGCATGGGTGAGAAGATCGATCGAAACTGGGGAATTTCCAAGCTGGTCTTCCACTTATGGATACGTATCACGAGGGAAGTCTCTCAAGTAAGTAGGCCGTCGACGGTAGACGTTGAAATAAAGCCAATGGGAGATGCTGAACGCGGGATCAAACTGCATCCCGGAGAGCTCAATGCTTTCTGCTTTCGCTGAGGACCAGCTGGCTATAGCTATTTCGGACAATCAATGAGCTTGCATCGCATTCACAGCGCTTGTTTGGACTAATAAGAGGAGTTTCATACCCCAGGCTCTTGTTCTGTTTTGATACTGCCTAGGTAACCGGGGACTCGAGTTGGATATCAAAGGGCTGTGGTCAGCACCAAGGATGTCATAGCCATCTCGAGCCGTGACGAACTGTGATGCGCTGCATGGATTCATGATGGCTTAGTAGGATGACTGATGTTTCTGTGTCCAAAAGATCTTCATTGTCTGTCATTTCGATGTGGTTGTGTCTTGTTCTGGATTTACAAAGAGCCCTTGCTTTGCTGGTGACGCACTTCAGATGGAGGGTCGAGCGCACACCACTAACGCAGGTTCTTTAGGCATAAATGGCAGACCAATGAACCGAAGAGGTTTCACCTCCTTCGTTAAAATCTTTTCTTTTGCTAACATTACTCCGGAGGGTTGTAATATTGTTGCGGCCATAGACTCCCACGGCGGCTCGTTTATTGAGAGCTATGAGTCTGCGGCCGCTTGCTTGTCAATGGACAAGACAGCGATGAACAGGAATAAGTGGGTCTCTTCTCATGCGCCTCTGCTTCGCTCCGAGCCTCCACAGAACAACAAATGTCAAACACCAGCACCGCACGCCATCTTCAACAAAATGACATCGCAAGAGGAACAGTCGCGTAAGCGGAAGAGTGACGAGGCGCATACGAACGGAGCTCCCACTTTCACTCCAATCCATCGGATACAGGCTGTAGCAGATCATAGCCCACGCAGTTCAAGTAAGTCGTTACCAAGAGCGCTCGCTCATTTCCCCAACGGCTATCAAGTGTCAGGCCGTTATTGTTCGAAGACTGATGACGAGGATGGTGAAGATGAGGCTACTTGGAAACGCCAGACGGACGCGTCTGCTCCGTCATTGAAAAACCGACGAGTCGACCTTGCTACAGCACCTACTACAAACAGCACTCTTCCAGGTTTCGCATGTGCTGGTTGCGGCTCATCATCTCACCGGCTCAACCTCTGCATGCAAGCCAGCTCCAGCTCCGGTCTGATGAAAGGCTGCCCATGGTGCAACACCCTCAACCACAGCCTCACCAACTGTCCGGGAACAAAGCACGATCTAGCCCTGCAGCTTGAATTCATCCAGATGCGCGCTAACATGCCATCCTTCCAGCCGACGCTAGACTGGGTAGACGTCGTCCGCGCGGCTGTCGCCGATGGTCACAAACCTCCCAACAGTTTTCCTTGGACGGCTACCTTCACAAAGAAGATTTGCAAGGCTTTTGAGGCATTCCAGCGAGATCTGGACAAAGTCGGTATCAACAGACGCGTCGGACTCCCCATCGATCCATGGACCAAGGACTGGGAGACTGTTCAGCGAAACTTTCCATAGGCGACTTGCGGTTTGGGCGAGCACTGGATTATCGCTCTGTCAACGAGGTCTCGACAGTGTTGGTTTCAATGAGTGAAAGGGATTGCCGGTTGATCCAGATACTAAGGATTAGGAGACCACTCAGCGAAAGTTTCCGCCTTTTGAGGGATACTGAAGTGTCCTGGGTCATGTAGTGGAGGGATAGAGCTTTCAGAGTGAAGTAAAGTAAAGCAGAACGGAAGCAGATATGATCATCAATAATAAAGGGGTTCGTGATACTCGCAGTTTCATTTTGATGTCGCATTGAATTAACGTAGGGCTCTCTGATGTTGTGAAGAACTGCCGGTAGTGGAACGACAAGAGAGTCAAAATTCCACACATGATAACTGTTCTTATTGCATTACGTATTTCATGTTAAGCGTTTGCACTGGTATAGTTGAGTGTAAGAGAATACAGGAACGTGATCCGCAAGTGCTTTCGTTCTTGATACTACTATCTATGATGAAATGTACATCTAAGCATCTGTGTCATCTCTCACTGCTGAGGCAGTAAGGGACCTCGTAAAGTTTCACGTTGCGCCTTGACTGCCAGAAAGTGCTGAAGTAGTGTCTTCATCTCACCCTCACCCCGTCCATTGGTCATCACCGCCCACGACCGCAGAAGCTCCCAAACATCAAGAAGAACCTCTCGTACAGGGACCGCGGGTTTGACTTCCGCAGACTCAACAATAGTGACAAAAACCTTCCTATTCGTAGCGTTCATCTTGACAGCAATGCAAGGCGGAAGAAGCCCGTTGATGGCTGCCAGATCTTTGGCGACGTACCACTCCAGCGGGACTTTTGGTTCTACCTCAAAAGGACCGGCCGCGTTGCACTCGTCGAATGGCTTGCTGATAGTTAGATTCCAGATAGCGTTTCTTATATCGAAGTCGGTATCAACTCGTACTGGCTCGCCGATGTTTTGAAGGGGTGCTGGGGACGTGACGATGAATTTGCTGTTGGGGTCCGCAGCGCGGGCGGCAGCTGCTGCATCGGCTTGCGCTTTGAGCTGTTGATTTATTCGTGCCATCTCGGCATCTTGCTCTATTCGTGACTGGCAGTAGTCCACATATACGCTCTCCGGTTGCTCTCCTTCAGCAAGGACGGAAGGAAACTTGATATGTGCCCAAGGCCATTCCGGGGCATCGTCGCCAAGCGGGTCAACTAGTTTCAATCAGCGCTGTTTCTCAGGTCACGTAAGTAGGGGAAACTCACAACACATCTTCCACGTGGTTCGATCGCACATGAGGTCAAACCACGGCGACGGAGCAGCTCGAGCACCTATAGCGTAGAGCTCCCGACAAACTGTCTGGATAGCCACTCTGCCATACTCTCTGATCATGTGACTGATCTCTGGGCGAATAAAGGCGATGTACGCTGAGATGTGACGGCGGCGAACAAGACTCTGTAGGAGTTGATCCGCGGTGGGGACTGGGCCAGTGAAGCGCGCACCGGTGCTTGGCTGACCGTAGCGTTTGCGCGGTGAACACTCGATGTAGTTCTTCGGTGCCATCGGAGCTGCGTTGTTGTTGATGAAAGGATTGCGATGCTTGTGTCGCGTGGTTGTTGGGATTGTTGAGGGTGGATTATTAGGTGTGGTTACACAGCGCGGGCTGCTGCAGATGGAAAATTTGCAGAGGCTCATATCGGCGCTCTGTTTGGTATTTGCTCCGGCTTTGCTTACAGTACCAACTTATACTCAGACAACTCTTCCAAACATTGGGCGCAAACCAAGTTTCTGTCGGCCTTGCACCCGATCCGTCTACAGTGGCAGATATCGCACTTTCAATTCCGCCTGACCCTCTTTCCCAAGTATACCAACGGGTTCAATCCAATTCCATAATTAAAGAGCCTTAATCGAACAATTTCAGCACTTTTTTATATATACCATGATGAGTTCCACCAAGGTCAACGCCACAGGACAGCCACGTCAACCTCAAGTTCGCAAGATATCATGACAACTTCATTCACAACACTGCAGAGTTTGTGCTTGTTCTGTAACGTTTGACATAGAAGCAGAAGCCTTTATGGATGCGTTTAATTAAAGCTATTCGCCTCTTTTAACTCTGATTCTCATTGTTTCGGTCTCACCAAGTTTCCTCTACCGTATGCGCTGCCGTTCTTGTGTGATGCAAATGAGTCGAAGTGACACAAAGGTCATCATCATGTCTCATGCTCCACTATGGGCCCACTTCTACTCGCTTCGCTGAGAGAGTCAGCACCAGAAAGTGCTGTATGTAAAGTCTCCTTCTGCCCTGCTCTTTTCTCTCCTTCATCTTCCCCTCAACACTGCCTTTTGCATCCGAGATCACAACTAGACACAAGGTATTCCGTACTCTCAGTCCTGGTGTCTCAATCACTCTAACTGGATTCTAGATCTATTCAACCGCTATCATGGACAACAAGACCCACGTCAAAACAGATTCCCTGAGCATTGAAGACCTTGCTCGCCAAATGCGCCGCCCAATCATCATGACCCCGACCGGCCCCATGCCTCCCGGCGACGCCAGCACTCTTCAGAAGGTTGCGGAGCTCAAAGCCACCACCATCATCGCCGGCGACCTTCTCTGCGGTCTCCGTTTCGAAAGCCCCTCTGGCGAGACAGGCAACATGATCGCCCCGTCCAATCTCGTCAAAGACGCCGTCATCTACCAGGGCAACGACGCGGGCCTACCAGCTGCCATCGAATCTGCAGTACTTGGCCATCGCAAGAGCGGCATCATTGACACCATTCCTCTGCCCATCACCAGCAAGGGCCTCATGGAGTCCAAGCTACCTGCTGGTTATCGCAAGAGTGAGATCAAGCTCAGCTTCGTTGATCGCAGTGAGGTCACCTCTCAAACCAAGGGCAACACGTATATACAGGATTGCGAGTATGACAAGGCGATCATTATTTTTCCCTACGATGAAGCGCTTCTTGGTCCACAGGCGACCAAGGCTTTGATGCTTGAGGAGGTTGTTGATGGGGGTGAGGGTACCGGTGCCTGTTGGGTTGTAGAGCGCTCAAAGGACCCGTTCGGAGTCTGACCTGTTGACGAAGAGAGGGCAACTAGAGATTGATTGCTTTTCTTGGTGGATAGTGTGGTGTGGCGATAGTTGCTAGAGGTGGCAATAAGACAACAAATTGATCGCTTTGTCTATGATCTTCTTTGATGGTTGAATCCCTGCCGATGTCGTGAACGTGACAATGGCCTCTGTGGATATAATGGTTAGTCGTATTCATACTTGTAAGAGACAGTTCAAACTGTTTTGTTTTCTATTGTCTTCAATCTTATCAGTTCTAGAGATGGGAAGGTGCCGAGCGGGTGATAACCGATCTGAGGTGATTCATACACCCCACCTTCCATTGTGCTTATCTCTGGCTTGCGTGGCATCTTCCTCAGCTCTGTTCTTTTTCTCCTCCATCGTCACATCAACACCCTCTCAAAGACACCAGAAATACGCCGCAAAGACGCCTGCGTACGTGATCATTCCGGCTCATGTCTTGACTTTATCTTAACTTCTCAAGCTGTCCATCATCACCATGTCGCAACCTCATTTGCAGCCGCAGGTGCAGGAAGCTGCTGCCCAGATCATCCGCACTGCCACTACCGATGGGCCAGACAGGTTCTGGCCTGAGATTGTACCAGAGCTTAATCTCTTTGTCGGCTTTGGAGAGCATGGATACTGGGACTTTCGACTTGAAGGCTCAGCCAACGCCAACCTTATGAATGCCATGGCACCCTGTGATATTTGTCCTGGCGCTATGGTGTACCATGGGACCAAGGATGGCATCTATAAGGCTTTTCTCGCTGTCTCATTCCTCTCCAATGCCTCACATGTCTATTTAGAGATCATCAATCTCTCTCCACGTTCCGACATCTCCAGTCGCACAGCCAATCTCCGCCTTCGTGTTGCCGATACTCACGAATACCTTGAGCCGAGAGACTACTCTTCAACATACCCTCTCGAGTCGTCAGGCCCACTTGTGGTCTTTCTTCTGCCCTACAGAAAAGAAATCGAGGCTACTTTCCGTGGCTACAAGGTGGAAAAGCAGGCACTTGTTTTGGAGGCGGTGAATGGTGGAGCAAACAGATGGGGGTGTCAACTTGGCCTCATCAAAGTCGCTCAGATGAATGGCAAAGGGCAGCACGTTTTTTTCGGTCCTTTGGAGTCTCCCTGGCAATTCTCAGAATAGGAAGGGGAGCTTTCAGATACACACGCACATCAAGACGTGTATCCGTCTTTGTTGCCTAGCTTCTGTATGGTAGAAACAATTCATGTCCATGTTAATTGACGTGCAACCATCACCAAACATGCCAAACACTTCACAAACTGCCCTTCCATGACTTACATATTGATTCCTTTTACCAAGGCTGCCTAGAGCATTCAATGAAGCCATTTTTCCTACTTAACCTCTCATTTCGAATCCAGAAGCACAACTTCTTCCATCACTTTCAAACAACCACATACCAACCTTCTATGTACCATCTTTTACGGCGCCGATCAAGTGTTGCAGCACTCAGCAGGAACAAGCCTTGTACGACAAAAGCACTACCAAGAGTAAGTCAAGAGCCACGTTCATGCCGCATCTCTAACCAACAGTCTTGAGCAGCTTCGTTGACTTGGCTCTCCGCTTCTGTCGACTTCCCTCCGCCCACGCTTCTGCATATCTCATATCGAAGCCCTACTTTCCCGACACCTCTGCCCAGTATGGATCTCAACCAGAACCCCCAAGACCGTGAGCAGACTGAGGATGTGGCCCCTTCGGGAACGCAAGGTACCTCTTTGTCCGTGCCCTCGAATCCTGGCATTGCCGCGACGCCACAGCACATTCGCGGACTGAAGCCCTTCGCCCTCATTGATCCCTACGGTAACTTGGTTGCACTACAGTTCCTAACCCTAACATATGGAGGGCCACAAACCAACGTCATGGCCAGCAGCGACATCTGTCTCGGAGCCACCATCTACAAGGGACCTTACCAAGCTGCGCTTGCTCAAATCCGTAGCCATCCAGGCCCATACTATATGATTAGATTGGGTCCTTCGAAATGCTGGACAAGTGCTCTGGCTGCCGGCTTCCGCAGTGTCCCGATGACATTTCGCTTCCTTGAGTTCATGGAGGGAGGTGCCAAACGGTTTCCTGAGCTGGGTGGAAATGTTGGGGACGTTGTAGTGATATTGATACCTCCAGGCGGGCCCGTTTTCCCAAATGGATACTCTCCACTTCCTCACAATATCCTGCGCCCTCGATTGGTAATGGAGGGCATGCTAGTTGGAACATCTTATATCGACCCGTCGAAAATCTGTCAATTTTACTTCCCGTAGACTTAGTACTCCACCATACACTGCTTCTGGCTCTTGTCCATATTGTAAACAGTTAAGGAGCATGTTCTTGGCTATTTCGCTTTGGTGAGAATAGGTTTAGATATTGAATATATCCCAGTGGATTGCTTGTGGCACTTGATGGGCTCTCTTGAGTGACTGACCTTGAGCCGGTGACACAACACCTCTAAAGATTGCATACAATGCTCCTAAGTGACTCTCCTGCTCAACAGCCGCCGACTCCATCACTGGGTCGGTGCCTGGGTCGTGATTGTTGGTGGCCACACGCTATCCCATTCCCCCCAATTCCGCCTTATGCCTCTAGTTTCCCCCCTTTGTTGAGTTTCTAAAGTTATCAACGCGCTGAAAGTATTGGTGTTCTCGGCTTCTTGATTAGCATGGGGGGCTAAAGTTGTAAAGCCTCTATTCTCGTCTTCTTGGCAATAAGGTGTTGGGAGGAGCTTCTAGTCACCATTTGCTTCCTTCCTGCAACGTCATTGTGCATTGAATGAACATGTCTCCGATAACATTAGATACAGGCCTCCATCTACCGCTTCGTTGGAAGTGACGAGCGATCTTTTATCAAGAGTATGTCTGCTGTGACCAGCAAGATGTCCAGATCAGACTTGTTTCTTGGTGGCATTAAACGTCCAAGATCAGTGACTGCTGCTGTACGACGGCGGAAATAGGTGGCGGGCAGCGACAATGACGACTCAAATGTAGGGGATTTTGTCAGGGTGGTACAAACAGCCCCTGTACCTCTCAACATCGACGCTTCAAGCTTTTGTTTTTCTTTTTCTCTTTTCTTATCACCACCATTTCCTCTGCTTTGCAGATTTCAAAAGGATACGCAACCAGAACCAAATCGCATCATGGTAAGACCATACTTGAGAAGGCCGAGCTTGAATTAACCCAATATATACAGGAAATCGAAGTAAGCGAATTACTCGAAGAGCATCCGGGGCTAGCCGGCGGCTACCAGGAAGCGGTTGTGACCGGTGTCTTTCAGGAATCTAAACCTGTCATGTTTAACATGCGCAAGCGTAACTCCCAGACCGGACCTCGGCTCGTTTCTGAACTGAAACCAGTGGGTGTTGTGAATAACAAGGGGTTCCTCATCGGCGTCCGTTTCCAGAACCTCATCGGCGACGATGAACATGTCATGGCTCGATCTGATTCAGTACCCAACGCCCGCATCTACCAGGGTGTCAAGGATGGCTTTGAGCCCGCGATGGAAACTGTCTTTTCTGATGGCGCCCCCTCTCCTGTCGTATGCGTCTCCGTGCCGGTTCTTGACAAGAAATTCATGACAGACATCCCTGCTGGTCACCACAAAATTGGGATGCAACTCCGAGTTGTCAAGGGACCGTCAGACAGCTATGGAGACAATCGTACCAAGCCCCATGAGGATGGCCCGGAGCGAGCCATCATCATCTTACCTGATTGTCATGAACTGTTCTCTGAGGTGAACAAAGGCATGGCTTGCATCGTTTTGGAGGAAGACCCCTTCGGGCGTTCATCTGCTGAGCCTTTTGAACTTGTGCGAATGAAACTGGCTTGAGCATACTCACTTGTAGCAAGAGACTACCAACCGTCGCAACAAAACTCATTACAAGCTGTCCTCGTCTTGTCGAAGGATATACTGAGCCAGCAATGGAGGTCCCAAGATCATTTGAAGATGGCCTACACTCAGCAGAGGACACCATAGATTCATCATGGGGAGTTTAGAGTTTCGGAGGATAATTGATTGCGTTCGGCCTTCTACTACTACATTGCTATCGCCGTGACCACCTTGATCTTTCCTTGCACTGTTCTCGCGTAGTAAAAAGGCCCTTCCCAGTCCCGCCATGAAGGCTAACCCCTTCATCATTCGACTTCCTTAATCACACCTTAGCTATCTGCTCAGTCCTAGACTTCTTTTCCCCAGCCGCAGCCTGTCCATGACAATCGAAAGCAGCTCGCCTTTTGCCAGATGTCTTCGCTGCCTTCAAGTTGTCACTAGGCCCTCCGTCATCTTCTGAGTCCACAGGATCAGCGAGACCAGTGCCTCGAGGTAAAGTCCTGGGGCCTACGCGCGGAGGAATGAGCGGGTAGTTGTCGGCATCGATGTGGATCCTGCCCGGTGAGCTTCACCTTGCATTCTTGACCTTGTAGATCCTCTCTTTTTCAATCTCACACCAACACCATCCTCCTCAGCTTCATACTTCTCCTAACGCATTCCGGCTCTCGATAACCATTCGCGCCCAGTCTCTCCTGGCTCTCTACTAAGCAGAGATTCGCCTCCTTCTTTTCGCTTGTTTATGCGCTCACTTTTCGTCGCTATCTGGGGTCATTCGTTCTCCTGCCGTTGTGTTCGTCTGTGTTGGCAGCGCCCAAAATGCAGGTTACCTTAATCCATTCTCCTTAGTGAAGAATTTGATGAGGTCAAAGCTAACCAGACAAAGGCGTCATTGCTTTCACTGCCTTGTGCATTCCGCTTGGTGGGTGCCTTCAGATGGCGAACAAAGCGATGATGTCGTACCTTACGGCTGCACGTTCACCAGTTGCGCACTGCGCGGAAAAGGCAAGCAAACGTTCACAATACACTGTGGTCAGTTCATTTGACTGACCGGTCTACAGATGGCTCCAAGGGGTGTGATGAATGCGACGAAAGCAACAGCTGGGAACCAGTACGTCTTCTATTTGTCTCTGCCCCAGGTAGCTGCTAATGTCGTGCAGCTGTCGCATGAGCATGTTCACCTCCTTGATACCTTCCACGCCCACCAACTCTGTGACTGGAAAGGCGACTCAGAGTACTTGACTGACTCGGTAAGGAAAGAAATAGCATCACCGGTGCTGGTGCCTAGCTGATTCCGCTTAGTTCATCGTCGAGTTCCATCGCAAGATCTACGACGCCCAGGACCAACTCAGGACAGCCGCGGCCGACTCCGCTGCTACGACTGTACACGGTCTTGCTATTGAGACCCTACGGATTGGAACGGAGATAAACGACACCATGCGCGCGATCCTTGAAACCCTGCGCAGCCGCCATGGCCCCATTCCCTCGAACTCGAGAGACGAGGGACGTAACAATGGCCCCAGGACTGGCAGGAAGCGATCCGCTCCCCGTGGGGATGGAAAGGCGGCGGATGGCGGAAAGAAGCCCAGGACCAAGTAGTCACTCACGGAGGTCTCTTCCATCAGGCTTATCGAGTTCTCAAAGAAAGCAATTTGAAGTGAAACGGATCTGGTCTTTTTCGAAACCTCCAGTGTCATTAGTTTCTTTGAAGAAGCTTGTGAGTAGTCAATAGATTAGGATCAGGCGAACAGTGCCATATCGGCAAACGCCAGTTCAGGATGATTATTGAACGACCTCTCGGTCCAGTCTACCAGTGGCAGTCTTGAGAGGATTCATCATTACCTACCAGTGGCAGCAATGTACTATTATTCAAACAAGAGGCATTGACCTCTTCCTTTCTCTGATGTCTATCATGTCAAACTTCATTCCTGTTCTCACAACAAATCTCACCTTCCCATATCAAAACATCCACCCCTATCCAGATCAAGACACTCATAACACATCACGACACTCAAGATACATCACAACTTCACCGCTGCCATGTCTGACGTCCATGATGTCGCCGCCAACGATGAAGTGGCCTCTAACACTTCCTCCATGGTAGCTGAGTCCGGCAAATCTGACATCGACGAGCCTTCATCTACTACACCCACCAACGAAGGCGAGTCAAGCACTACCTCTCAACCCGATCTCACCGTCATCCGGGCACCACGAATCGTCACGATCCACGTCGCCGGAGAACTTCGCCTCATCGGTATTCTCGACCCTCTCGACAGAGCACTCGGCTACTACTTCGACAACCCCCACGATGAAGTCCTCGTCCGCAACGTAATGGCCCACTCCAACCTCGCCGTTCAAGCCGTCATCTTCCAAGGCGAGCGCAGCGTAGGCAATCACGTTGCTCGCAAATTGCCTTCCCTCTACCCCGGCCGTCCTGTTCGAGAATTCCACTTCAACCTCCCTTTCCGCGTTGCTAGCCCTGCTGCGTTTAGACAACTGAAACTCCCTCTTGGTTTTCGTCGTTGCTTCTTGGGACTGAAGCCGTCGGGTACGGTTGTGCATAAGTTGGCTAAAGATGCGGACTGTCCCCCGAAATTGGTCAAGCGGTATAACCGGATCTTTCAGGCTTGGAAGGATAAGAATGGTGCACTTCCGGACCGACACTGTGATGTTGCGCTGATGGCGTGGCCGCGTATGGCGCATTGTGCTGGTGGGATGTCGTTGGAGTTTGTTCAGGAGCTTGAGGCTGATTCTCTTGGAGGCACTGACGTCGTCATGTGGTGAATGGAATTTGGAAACTCTGAACTGGTTGAGATATGGGTATTCTTGTTGATACGACCATGGCTGTTTGATCTCACCAGAGAGTAGATGTCTGAGGGAGTGGATGAATTGGGTATTGGCACTTTTGTAAGGTTGGATACTTGATACCACCTGTAGCTGAACAGGTCAAGTCTGGACTCCTGGATGAGTCAGTGAACATAGACTATTGACCACTAGATAGCTCAATTAGAGACTCCCCCTCCATCGATTGCCCCTGATCTTATTTGAATCGTCACTCAAGCTTAACATAACATGAGGAGCAATGACTCTGCTGTCCAGGAACTTTAACTTCTTCACGGTCATTAAAGCTCCCAGCCACAAGCCTTCGCTACAAGTAACGCATCTTGCTCTCAACTTCTACTCGATATTTAGGATGGAGGTCGCAGGTTCTATGGCCTTGGCTCTGTGATACGACTCATTAGCCGTGTTATAGAGGGCGCGACAGCTTCACGACGTCTCAGGACAGTGAGTAAACCTCGAAGGTGACGTTGAACATCAAGTCGCATAGGCATAAAGTGCTCGTATGTAATTGATCACTAGACTAAGAAACTGCTTAGTGCTGTGACCATATTACCGTAAGGCGTCCATGTCTAGTTCATTTGTGATCTCCTACTCACAAGACGAAGACAACACAAGGACCCAAATCCTCAGCCCAAAACTCCCAGGCATGGTTGTCTCCCCTGTTCAATGCCCCCAACATCCATTTTCCGTTCATCTAGTCCACTTCAAATGACTTCATGCTTGACAGCACCATCATCGGCCTTGACGTCGTGAGCCACGAGCTCATAGGAAGTGAGTTCGGCCTCGGCTTCCTCACGATCCAACTTTGTCTTCTCCTTGTCGTTCTTGAGCGATTTGTGAATGGAGTCTAGCTTCGCTTCCAGGGATTCAAATTTCCTTTTCTGTACTCGACGAATGTCAAAAAGCTGCTTCTCGATATCAGCTAGTCTCTTCTCCACGCTCGAGCTTTCAGGAGGACGAATGGGAGCCGTAGTCTCATCGGATACAAAGAGAGCCTGTTTTCAATAAGCTTTTGTTATTCTGGTTCTGTAACACCAAATACTTACAACATCGTCAAAAGTGGTGTCTTTGGCTTCAGGGTTGACTTCGACCTTGGCTTCGGACTCATCGTGAGTAGCAGGGACAGACTCCGCAATGAAGAGAATCTGCTGCTCCTCCTCGCTCTTGTTGGTCGGGTAGATGACCTTATCAGCAGGGAACTTCACACCCCAAGTCGAAGATAACTAGTCTCGGTAGGGGCGGAGTTCCTTGTGATCAGGCCCGTGGATACAAGCGAGGAAAAACCAGGCCGGATAGTGGATTCTTTTGGCTCCCGTGGCCCAAACCGACAGCGATTTGTAGACCGAACTAAGGGTGATGTGCGCCACAATGCTTGAGTTCAGGCCCTCCATTTCGCGACGAACAAATCTTGCAAGGTTGTTTGCGAGAAGGACGCTCATATCTTTGCTCACTCTAGCGAAGTTCTTCTTGAGCGTGGAGATGGCTTTCTGCATGACTGGGCTCTGGTATTCCGGGTTCCGCTTGTAGCGGTCCATTTGGTCTTGGAAACCGTTCGCGGCACCGGGACAACTCAATAGATGCGCTCCAAACATTGTTGATTTCCTCTGAGAATGAGTCAGTAAGCAAGTCTAATGAGTCATGAAGCTGATTCAAGCGACATGACTCTTTTCCCGCTGCTTGTTGTGTATGGTGGGTGATGTTGAAGAATGAGGGTGAGAGGTGGAGGTGGAGGAGATGATGCGGGAGTCAAGATGCAGATGTGAAGGTGGGGTATGAGAAGGCTTGGAGTTCAGAGGGCAGTCCCCGGGGGATAGAAGAATTGACCGGTCTTGTAAACTTGAGAGCCACTCTCATCTTGATCATCCAACCCAAGACAGATTCCCATTCTCAGCCTCGATTAGTACGCCCAAGTTGAACAAACAACACGCATGATATGAACTCAAACTCAATGCTCAGTTCCCAATATTCTCAATTTCCTTGTCTTGTCTCATATCACATAAAAATCTATCAATCTATACCATACACATCTTCCCCCGAGAAATCAATCAGCGTAGCTTCATTCGCCACAAACTCCTCCTCCCAAGCAGACTTCTCCGAATGTCGTCTTTCTAAACCACGTTTTGATATCGGGAGTCTATCGCGCAGTGCGTCTTGTTTCGTGTCCTTTGTTAAATCGCCCGCTTTGGTCGTCATTCCTCGCTCAGCCGAGCTTATCTTTGTCGTCAGGCCTGATTCGGCGTAGTCAAATCTCGTCGGCGGTGGAGGGCTGCTCTTGCTGTCGGCTAGGTCTTCTCTTGCGTGGTAGGATTCTCCCTGCGTGTAGGCCGGTGAGGGTTCGTCGTCTTCGTCGTCGAGGGTCTTGGCGGGTCGTAGTTTGTCGGGTTTTGTAGTGATGGTTGTGTCTGGTACACGTTCACTAACTCGTCAGCCTCTCATCGCTGAACACTGGAGTGAACAACTTACCTGTTTACACGCCAGTACGGCGATGCTTCCAACAATTCCAAATCCACGATCCCCTCTGCATCCAAAATCTTGGGGATAACATGTTCGCGACCAACGGGTATGTTCAAAATACTTCGTACGAGGCTGACAGCTTGTTCAGACACAAAACCTGTGACGTTCGTCTCGGGGTCGGTCATGATCCACTCGAGCAGTCGACGGGGGAGCACTGTCTGTTTCAGGATTTCCCAATTCTCATCGTCGGCGTACACGGTGAAGCCGACTGTGTCTTTGATGTCGAGGCCGCCCATGGGGTTGACAGCGGTTATGAAGGCGCTACCGGAGCGGTAGATCAGTTGTGATTGGAAGCCCGACGCGAGGCGGACTTCGGAGTGTTCGAGGGTTTCGCGGAGCCAGGATGTTGCTTTTGGCGTTGTTGTTCGGGGGCTTTTGAAGTGTACGGCGATGCTGGGGAGGTTAGTGAGAGCAGAGTTTGCGGGGGATGAGGGACGCACCGAAGAAGTTGGTCGGCTTTTGAGGAGAGCTCGTAGGGGAGTTCGATTGATTTGAAGTTCTCGTCGGCTGGTCCTTTATCTTCAACGTGTTTTGAGAGATACCGTGAATCGAGACCAGCCCACACGAGCAAGTTGTCAAGCATCCAAACAGTCTTGGGATCAAAGTCCAGCAAGTTCAGTTTCCCTGTGAAGGCCTCCTTCAAATTCTGTCGATCCGCAACAGAAAACTCCATCGTCGAAGCACATAGCAACACGCCATCCGCCGTCGATACAGGAAAGACATTACTCCTCGCGAACCGCTCTTTGTCAAAGATGTGACCAAATTCTGGTATCCGTTGACTCACGGCGACGAGAAGACCTCTAGCTGTGTTGTCGCGCGAACAATCGGGACTCAACGATGAGACGTTCATGAGGGTGTCGAAGATCAGACCCGAGTCGTTCTGTTTCACGTCGAGGAAGTTGACGAAGAAGTCGTGGAGTTCGGGGTAGTGTTTGCTCAAGTCGTTGATTTCGGGGCTCTCGAGTTTCGGTGACCATGTGCAGTCGGCGGCGTTGAGCCATGTCACGGCTTCACCCGGTGCGATGGCGATGATGGCCTTTTCAGCGAACGCAAGTCTGTTCATATTAGCAGTGAGATGTCATGACTGGAGGTTACTCACTTGAGATCTGCCGCATCGTCCGGTGAGAGATCCAGTCTCATCTTATCCAGGGCTCGATACAACTCATCCGTCAACCAAAGATCCGCAGGGTCGAGTTCCGCATCAAAGTCGCGCTTCTCCAAGACATCGACGATGGTCCGATAGCTCGCATTCTGAAGCCGTAGCGTCTGTGTGTAAAACTCTCGTAATGACACGAGCTCCGACTTGCTGGCGTCCCAATCTGACGGCACAGGAAAGACTGGCGACTTTGAAAGTGTGCTGGATATCTCGCATGTGTCTTCCAACAAGCATTCGCTAAGCGGTCTCCATATTGGATGGACGTAGACTAGCTGCTCTTTCTCAAACGTGTTCCTGATCGCGTGAGCATGTCATCATGAATTTGATGAGTATACATACCTGACTTTTTGTTGACTCGCTGCAGGATCTTTGGAGTCTTCACACTCTGCTTGTATCCGAAGGTAGAGTTCCAGAATGCGACGGGGAAATTCAACTGTTGACGCTTTCGTTCGTCGTATCCGCACCAACATTTCGAGAAAGAAATCTAGATCATCATGATACTTGGCAAACGCCCTGAGACACCTCCACTGACCGAACCCTCCCTCAGATCGTATCGGCGGATCAAGTCTGAGAAACGGAAAGGGCTCTCCTTCCAGCATATACCGATTCCGGAGGTAGTGCAGCTTGGGCAGCGGGATATACGAGTTCCCCAGGGGTCTGTACTTTCCATCCTGGCAGAGCACGCGGATGGCCTTGATGTCGAACATGGAGTCTGGGTTCTCCTTGGCGTAGATCTTGTCCCTCTTCCAGGCCTGCTGGAGATAGTTGAGGAACTCCTCCGGGTGCTGCTTGCTCATCTCGATGCATTTGGGCGCTACGGAACGACCCCGCTCGTTGAACTCGAAGAGCCGGGGCTCCGAGGCTCCGAAGCCTCCGTAGCTCCTGGAAGAAGTGCTGCTGGTGTCTCCACGATCGCCACGCAGTAATTGCATCGGAAGCGACTGAAGTGTGTTTTGTTATTTTCGTCTAGGTGAAAGGGGACTCCCCAGATTTAGAGATCTGGAGTCGGGTTGCAAGCAAGCAAGCAGACTCACTCACTCACCGACAAAGTACCTAGCCTTTGACGTGGCATTCAGTGGGGTCCGTTACAGGGGGGAGGGCGGAAAAGACTAAATTCCGGTGCACCAGCCACCAATCAGAATGTCGCCCTGCTCAATTTTCGTCGCCTTATCGTGGAATGGTCTCCGCAATCAGCAGCAATTGTTGTTGTCAATTCTGCCAAATCGCTCAGACGCGGAGAGAAAGACGTGACTTGGGCATTCGCTACGTCATTTCCGTGAAAAGCATGATTGGTTTGCCCCTGACTTACCCTGTAACTCTCGAAAGCAGAATTTGTCAGCCTCTATGATGTGACATTTACAGTAGACAAATAATCTGATTAAAATTTCTTCAATCGTGACAGAACTTTAAATATTTTTTCTTGAGGATCAGCAGAAGACAGGGGACTCTAGCGCACGACTAGGGTAGATCCGGGACACCACTAGTCAAGACAAGCTTTGGTATAGGGTGAGTCTTAGTTTTTATGACATCGTCAGGTTCAATCACAAAGAGCATGATGAATGCGTGTAAAGAATGGCAATGAGAGAGAAGTGAGGTTGAATGATCCCTATATGTCAAAGTTAACAGTTTCTGTAATGTTTTACTCATAACTACTCGTAGCAAGTCATGTCATTGAGGTTGCATGCAGTTCATTAATTTGCTAGTGTAATATCGACTAAGTCTTATTGAGATTTTCTCATCCCTGATTCATTTTCACTGATCATATTTTCACGACGCGTTAAAGCATCCAGCAAGCTGACATTGAAACAGTTCATCCATTTCAGTTCCTGACCGAATGGCTAGCGATCACATTCTGTCGCGCAACTTCGACAAGAACAAAAGTATACTAGTCGTGTGGATTGAACGACTACCGCTCGACATCATGTACCATGCCACACACTTGACACCCGACTTGGTCTTACGCGTTGGACCCAAACTTCCCTCAAGTATTCGGTGTTACAAGATCGGGCTTGGAGCCTTCTCATCCTCATGACAGCAGCATTGCATTGGTCTTCAAGAGTCTGAAAGTCAGTAGCAGCCGAATTAGCAGGAATCGGCGGATGTTGGCCGGCAAGCAAGCGCCCTCATTTAGTCGACTTTGTCAGCAAAGACCAACGGATGTTCATTGTGTGTCGCAACATCTCATTAGCCGCCCAGAAGCCCTTTCATATCAAAGCTTTCACGGAATCTTGGAAGTCAGCACTAGCCGTTGCTTCAGTAGGCCTCTACCCACCGAACAGCAACCGCCACTTCGGCGTGAGAGATGAGATCGAGCAAAAGTCGCGACCGATTTGGCTATTGCTTGACACAAGGAAACCACGATAATGCAAAGCCAACGTTGGAAAGCGCGCCAATCGATAGCCCTCAAACCCTAGTTGGTCAGTTAGTCTCGCATCTGGTACACTCCTCCAAGGAATGAACACCCAAGCTTTCGCACCAACTGAACCAGATACCGCCTCGTATCAGGCTCTATCGTCTTCGTTGTTCGTCATCCGCCCCTCGTTCCACGCATCTTAGCTTCGACATACTCGATATCGGCGGTCACCAATCATGGTACCGATAGAGAAACAGCTGTCATGAAGGTGGTCCATGCATACGACGGAACTCGCAAGGTCATCGAGGTTGATCTCAGCCACGAGGCCATGAATATACAGTCACGAAAAGGTTTTACTTTCATTCCCGATCATGGGAGGTTGACATGGTCGAGTCGCTGTTAGCACCCCGAATAGCAACCGAGCGCGCTTTCATCGCAACTCTGAGTACATCACCAGAGACGAAACCTCTATGCCACCTGCTGTCCATCAACCTTCGACTTTCGCCAATGAACTCTCCAAAAACACACTCTTCTTGACTCTATTTCAGCCTCTCACTTCGCCCCCTTAAGGATACCCGAAATCTCACCCTTCGGCTGTTTTGGTGTTCTTCTGTTCGAGATGACACCTTGCGCTTGAACCCTTGGGCCTCGCGGCTTCAGTTAGGACGATATCACCTATCAATGCTAGACAACGATAGGAGCAGCGGCGGTAAGCCTAGAAGGCGGCAGAACATATGAGAAGTTGCGGCGAACCTAGCCACGCCGCGCCAGCTAATGCCATGACATGTCAGAAGTCAACAGTAGGCGCAACACATGGCTCCCCCCATCTGTACGAAATCGTTTGGGACCACTCCAATCTCGACCCGAAGCAATTTCCCAACTACCGTCCCTACCCAGAAATCGAGACTGAGGATTGATATCACGGCATTGTCAAAGGTGCATGGTCGAGAGTACCAGACCAGCAAGCGCCCTCCCCTGCGCCCTCCAGATGAAACCAGTCGACCGTCTCGTCGGGGCTACATTCGGCAGAGGGAGCCGCCAGAGCGACATCAATGGTCATTCCTCCAACTCCCCATCTGAAGGACAAGTCAAGGAAAGTCAGCAGCAGCTCCCCCCCTCTTCTTTCTGGTCTAAGGTAGAGGAAGACGCGTGAAAGCACTATTGTGAGTTGCCATGAGATCTAGTTTGCCATTCCTAACCACGAGTCAGTCATTCAAATCCAACCCACAAACCGACTAGACTCCTGCTCAAGATACCGCGGTGGCCATTCGGAGTAGGGCATCACATGACACAACAAGGCAATCCTTCGTCACGCGAGTTTACCGAGTGCCCAGAAAATTGGAAAATGAGCAACGCAAGGAAGCCATGAAGGAAGCTGAGCAGACATCAATGGAGTCAGTACGGCTAGATCAAGTGATTCCGCACCAACAGGTCAAGGTGGAGAGGATGAACGTTATGAGATTGTTGCTCTAAGAGGGTTTACCTCAGTTTCAGCTATTGTTTATGATGGCTGCTACAGCACAAATTCAACAACCATCAATGAAAAGACACAGGAAAACTAAAACAAAATCAGTCTGACAATGCGAAGAACCCGATCAATCTCATTCGCATCACCTGCCTCTTCTTCACCAGGGTAAATTATTCGCCATTTTATGTTACCCACCCCGACCGACGTTTAGCCATCCCGGCCCGTCATTGCGGATGGTCTCCCACATGCTTACTACCAAATTAGGAGATACCGTAAGCACGCTTAACCGACTTAAGCTTAGATCTCCACATCCCCTTGGCGTGTCAATCCGAAAGTGGTAGAAGCGCCAACTGGACTGTGCCAACTTCCCCAGACACAGTCCCCGAATATAAACAAGACTGTCTCCCCATCTTCAACTTTCGATCGACACAGTTTCAACAATGGCGACTGTTACGCAAACTCATACGAGGTCGGAGACCTTTGAGCTTCGGAGTTCACACAGCCCGACGCGGAATGTACTCGATGACGCTGAACCTCCGCATTCATCGAAGCCAAGTACCGCCGAACTACTCAAGATCTTCAGCGCTGGATTTAGTTTCTTCGTCGCTGGCGTCAATGACGGGAGTATCGGCGCTTTGGTCCCTCACATTATTCGAGATTACAATGTCACCACCGCGATTGTCTCCTCAGTGTAAGCAGCCATCTTCCCAGCCCAACTCAACTCTTACTGACCATGACAGTTACGGCGCGAACTTCATGGGATGGTTCTTCGGCGCTTTCTCCAACACCCACCTCTGCCAAGTCTTCGATCTCGGGTCAATGCTCACTCTGGGCGCTGTTCTGCAAGTCATCGCTCACGCGCTCCGATCATGGAAGCCGCCTTTTCCGCTCTTCACCATCACCTTCTGGCTCGCGAGCCTCGGCCAAGCATACCAAGATACGCACGGGAATACATACGTCTCTGGAGTGAAGGGCTCTCATCGATGGCTGGCGTTCATTCACGCGATGTACATGGCTGGATGTCTTGTCGGCCCTTTCGTCGCGACCGGCGTTGCTTCTGCTGGAAGTACGTCAAGATGGTATTTGTTCTACACCTTCCCACTCGGTATCGGTGTTCTGAATGTTGCTTTCGTGATATACGCATTTTGGGACACTCTGAGATTGAAGAGAAAGCAGCCGCCGACTGAACGGACTCTCGAGGCTGATGAGTCGCCTGCATCGAGAAACGATGATGCTTTCTCATTGATGAAAGAGACTTTGAAGAATAAAAACGTCTGGCTCATCAGTCTTTTCTTCTTCTTCTTCCTCGGCGCAACCCTAACCGCTAGCGGATGGGTTGTTGAATATTTGGTCGAGGTTCGCAACGGCGACATCAATCAGATGGGTTTCGTACCGGCTGGTTTCAGTGGAGGATCACTCCTTGGGAGACTGTTCCTTGCCGAACCGACACATCGCTTTGGAGTTCGCCCCATGATATTCGCCTTCACGATTCTCAGTATTGGGTTGCAAGTTTTATTCTGGCTGTAAGTCTTCATTCGTGATGCTAGAGATTGAGCTGACGCGTGCAGGGTTCCCAACATCATCGCCGCTTCCATCGCCATCAGTCTGCTGGGCTTCTTCATGGGACCATATTTTGCTACAGTGCGTTCACCCCCCATCCTCAGAGTGCTCAGCTAATCAGACCAGGGTATCTCCGTTGCCTCAAAATTGTTCAATCCTCGTGTTAAATCAACAGCTTTGGCATTTGTATTTGTATTTGCGCAGCTTGGAGGTTGTCTATTCCCGATCATCACTGGTCTTATCGCCGCCAGCGCGGGAGTGTCGGTTCTCCAGCCTATTCTTTGTGCGCTTCTGGTCGCTACGAGTGTTTCTTGGCTGTTTGTCCCCATGCCGAAGGATGGCGACAATTCGACGCTGCATCAGGACTAAATATGGCACGCACAGCAGAGGGTCACATTAGAGGAGGTTGAAAGAGCTTGATTCTATCAGTGGGTGGGGGGAGCGGAGCTCCTTATATACATATAGAGCATCTAATACTTGTCAGGGAAGCTAGACCGACCAGGGCTACTCTATCTTTTAACACTAATCGAACCTTTTGAGTCCTGGAAAAGGAGCGGTACTCTACTGCCTTGGGGAGTCCTCCATCTTGTGGTGCTGATCTGGCTGTTGCGGAACATCGCTGATCGTAGCGTGGTGAACGGACCTTTTGGCGAGGGCTTTGCGGATCTTGTCGTGGTAGTCTTTGTCACCTGGGGTTAGAAAAGAGATTTCAGAAACTCGAAAATTTGCTTTGCACCATCCGACCAATCCCAGTCGCAGGTCCAAGGCCTCATGGAGCGACGCCTGACTCAGGAATGCTTCGTGACACCAGGTAGCTAGCTCCCGACTTGACATGTCGCGGTGTCTGTTTAAGTATGTGTACATAATGTTGAGCTGTGCCAAATGATCCGGCAATTGTGACGCGTCGTCTGCATGTTGTGTCTCGTGTGGTTTGAGGATGATGGGGTTCTTCACACTGGCGAGAGCAGCGATGTCGATGAGTTCAGACAGGCAGCCCAGCCTGATAGCCTCCTCAAATGCGTTGTGCCAGGTGAGATCAATGAAAAGCGTAGCGGCGGCCTTGCCAGCTCGAGTGACGGTTCCGTTTTCGTCGATGAGACTCCTGCGTACGATACTTAGAAGGGAGAAAGAAATACAATGTCTGAAGGCTTACATCGCTTTGAGATCCTCTAGCCCACGGAGATAGACTTCCTCTTTCTGAGGATCGAGGAAGTCGAAAGTACCGACAGAGTCAATCCCTGCACTCTTCAAAGCTAACATGGCCGTTGTGAAGCAGTCTTTCAGGAGACTGGGAGGCGAGACCTCGAGTAGGGTCTCATCATATGTCTTCATCGTGTATAGGCGGTAACAGAGCCCTGGTTGACTTCGTCCGGCGCATGCAGCTCTCTGGTCGGCGGATGATTTGGAGATTGGCGCAGCTTGGATGGTGTGCATTTTAACACGAGGGTTAAAGACCGACTCCATCTCGACACCACAGTCTACAGCAGAGATTAGCTTCTCAATACCGATGAGGATATCCATTGACTTACCAACGACATAGACAATGCCATCGACAGCGACACTACTTTCGGCGATGCTGGTAGTAATAACGCATCTGCGCTTCTCACCAGAACAAAGGGCTTTCGCCTTTTCTGCCTCAGACAGTCTCCCATGCAATGGGAAAGTCTCCATATCTGGGATAGCGCCACGCAGCTTCTTGACCGCACGGTTAACTTGGGGTTTAGATGCCAAGAAGACAAGGATGTCACCTGGGGCTTCGGTCTCATGGATTTGTTGCACTAGATGAAAAGCCGTCTCGCAATAGTCGGGGTCAGCTTCGTTAATGTATTGGATCTGAACCGGGAATGAACATCTTTCGATTTTGAAGATTTGCGGAACGTTGAAGTAACTAGCGGACTTTTCGGACTCGGCTGCTGACATGATGACGACTTTGAGGTCGGAACGGAGAGCGAGGGCTTTCTTGAGTAGAGCAAGGAGAGGATCGACGTTTATTGTTTGCTCGTTGAGATCAAGGATGACGCATGACTGGAAAGATGTGTTAGCTACTGGACAAATCGGAGCTGGCATACTCGACACTTACACAGCCGACCATTGTAGGATTGTTCCCAATTTGCTGGAGAAGCATCCCATCTGTCACAAACTTCAATCGGGTCTGTTTGCGGGCCTTGTTGTACTTCCGATACTGAACACCAACCTGTTCACCGAACGTAACTTCAAGCTCTGCTGAGACGCGCTCACCCAACTCTCTGGCTGCATTAGGGCTAGGTTGAGTGCAGACAACCTGCAGATCTTTGTCGAGTTCAAGGTACATGATTCGCTTCGTGAGCTGTATCCAGTCTCCAGAGCCTGTCTCAGCGGCAACGACCACCACCTGCACTTCATTAGTCACGAATCGTAATAGAGGGCATTTGTAGGTGTAGTTACCTGGTTGTCTTTGTAAAGTCTGAGGAACTTGTTGAAAATCTCTACCTGCATGATGGGCAAATCGCGTTGCTGGCTCAGTGTTTCGAAGTAGCTGTGAGATCGGTTCTCGCCGGGGCGAAGGGGATTCCCTGTCGCAACTTCGTATTTGAGGACAGATTTGAGCATAGCTTGTTCCTGGGTCGGGGGTGCCATGATTGAGAGTGAAGCGCTTCTCGGAGCTGATTGTGATGGTAATTGTGATGGTAATCGTGATAGCAACTGTGATAGTAACTGTGATAGCAATTGTGCTAAGTTGAGTTAAGTTGAGATTCGAGAGAGAAGAGAGACTTGCCTTGTGGGCTCGAGTGAGCTGTGCTCCTGCACGTACCCACTCATCGTGTGGGAGTGGAAGGAGTGCCTGGAGTTGAGGTGACACAAAGAAACGCCAGCTCTGATTTTGCTTACCAAGCCAGTTCTGGAATTTGCAACAAACCGGGAGTAGCGATCTTGCACTTGCCAAGAATTGCATCAAGATAAACACGCCTTTTCGTATCGATTGCCCATCTTCACCGCGACGCTCAGTGTCCATCGCTTTCGACAATTCTTCATCTTTCAACTATCTAGTCAACGCTTTGACACCAACAAGTATGGACAAGCGCAGACGAGATTCTAACAGCCCTTCGTCCCTAGGTGGTCGCGAGAACCATCCATCCAAGCGTGCCAGGGAAATTTCACCAGACATCGCCGCATCAGTCGAAAAGGAACGCCAGGATGAGCGTCCAGTTCCCAAAGACAAACCACGCGTTGTCACTGAGGCTATCGCCTCCCAATGCAAGTGGACTTCCATCATCGGCCCAGACGTTCCGCCAGACGATGAGAGTCCTTGGTACGAGTTAAGCGGTTGGAAAGCATTTGTCAATTCTATGGCAAACAACATTAATGAAGGGAACTCGGACATGTATGATGGACATCTCAATCTTTTCATTGCGTGCGCCCGTGTCTTTCGATGTTCCCCAATCACTCTGCTCAGTTCCCTTCGTGGCCTCAGCTACGACGTTCCAACTGTGGACGAGACATCGGCTGACGTCGCTGCGTCTCTTTGGTCCCAGACTCCCATCCGACAGCTGACCCAGATCCTGACGCATCCTGTCTTGCGAGGCAACAAAGATTATCTTGCAACGATTCTCCAGTACGCAGTCATCCTGCGAACTGATGACCGACGACCATGGATCATGGCCTTGCAGCACCCAACTCCTGGTGGTACACTGGCGGATCTCCAAGAACGCATCAAAGCCACGAAGACAGTCGATGGACTCCTTACCCGCTCGGTGATGGACCTCCATAGTTTCGCTCGTATGGCGAACGGGTCCAAGGAGCCATCCGTACTGTCCGATCTCATGTCGTCTCTTGAAGGCATCATCGACTGCCCTGCCAAACCTGACCATGGAACTAGAGACCACTTGGATGTTCCTGTGTATCACGTCACCGCCATCGACATCGACAACGTCGAATATGCCATCAGTAACTCAGAGTTTAATGGCATATTGACACTCCCCTCTACAGACGAATGCTACAGACAGTTCCTGGAGAACACAGAGATGTCGGATGACGAACTTGACTTCGACCAGCTCGCTGACTTTTATTGTCGGGCATGGCACTCTGAGGGGCAGAGAATCGATGATTCCATTCGGAATAGTTTCAAGCTTGCAAAGTACCCAACTCAGATCGACTAGGGATTTGGGTGACAATTCCAGTCGGAGGAGGGTTATGTCAACGAGGAGTCGAAGAAGCAAATGATGCCCAAGGAATATCCTGGGGGCCAGGACGTTATCGTCACTATCCTGAACTCTTGCGTCCAATTCCACGACACGATCCTCCTATCTACCCGAGCAGAAGTGTGGTCATATATTTCCCGATGTGAGCGAGATGTTGAGTTCCCGATTCCAGAGCTGGTCCGAACTCCTGCTTTAAATTACTCGAAGCAACCGAGAAGAGTGTGGCCATATAATTCTCGATGCGATCCTGCCTATTCACCCAGCAGAGGTGTGGTCATATCATTTGAACCTTGCACCATCCGCGTACACTGCAAGACAAACATGGCCAGGGAAGCACAGAGGGATCAGAGGGAGAAGGAGGGGAGAGATCAGGAACGGGACGACTACCGTCTCTGGAGCAAAGAAAGAACTATTATGTCCGGGTCCTGTTCAACTAGCTGTCGTAGAAATTCCTCTAACCAATCTCGCTCATGAGACATGAACATCCTATTGTCAATATCCCCTATTGAGGTACTGGAGGTGACTTATGTACTGGAATATCACAAAGATCTCAGAAACCTCCAAGCTCTTCAACCTTTGTGACGTTTCAAACCACCTAATCATACCTTTGCACTTTTAAACAACGGGGATTTCTTACGTGCAGCCCCGAGGCCATGGGATTATGGTCTTGGCGACCAGCCTTTCTCCTCTATGGGCTTTTGAAGGGTACATATACCAAGAGTTCAGAATGACCTCACGGGCTAGCGGTTAGGCGAGCCACACGCTAGGGTGGCGCAGGGGCGTGCAAGCTGCACTCCGCTGGTGTTCTACGAGGTAGAGTTCTGCCCGCGACGTCGCTACTCCTTTTTGGATCGCGGGTTCGAATCCCCGTTATCCTTTATATGCACTCCTTTCTTTTTATGATTTAAAGCTGCATTCAACGCGTGGCCGGTATTTCCCTTGCGCAATTGTAATGACTCACCTGAATACAATACTCAATAAGGGCCTAGTGAATGTGATGATTTGGAAAGCGATGTAACTTGCTTACAATTCTCCTTGGGCGTTTCCTCTACCAGTCGCGCACAAAGCCCTCAGCGTACTCTTACGACCCCATTATGCTCCGTTGGAAGTCATCCACAGGGCAGTCTGAATACTTATTGGAGCAGTTTGGGGCAGTTGATGCAGCGGAAATCAAGGTGACACAAGTCTTTAGATAAGTGACCAGCCGTCGCCAAGTTGCATCGGCCCTCGGACGGACGCGCGAGAACAGAGGATAATGATCTCATCTACTTGCGCATTTCTTGGCGATCTCTTTACTTAGGTATTCCTGGCGTGTCTGCTTTCAAGTCTTTGCTCCAATCGCTGATAAGTAAGCCTCTGGTAGTCAATATAACTTCTGAAGTTCAAGATACGGTGCCAAAATTAACTTGTCTAAAGCTCGACAAAAACAGACTAAACTTATATGAACATTTCAATACCTTGGGATAAATTACCTAACTATTTTCATCCCTTAGGATGATAGTCCTAAACCATTTTTCCTCCCTTGAGGTACATTATGGAGGTTGTTTGTGATGGTGGGATGGGGGTGGGCCGGAATATCTACGGTTGAATCCCACTTCCGCTGCAGCTTGCCCACGGGTCTGCTATTTGTTTGCTCAAGATACATCACAAGACATTTCTGTACCACCACACACACACGCAGAGCTCATTCATTCTGGTTGCCTAGCGCCTCATCCAGAACTTGTGTCACTTCTTGTCCCTTCGTCACACCATGTTCTTCTTTCGTCCTCGATTTCTTGTCAAAGCGATCTTAGCCTCGATCTTGATTTCCGCTATCGTCTTCGTTCTCTACTGGATCTTTATTTTATCTCTCGGGCGTATTGTCTTCAGAGTCCTCAACTTTCTCTCCATCCTCATTCTGAACATCCTCCTCTCTCTAGCCCTTCATGGATGAGCTCATGGCGCTGCTCATCGACCTCCCTCCGGAGGCTCGGCTGCGCAAGGTGGGGTATCCCTCTGAAGCCGACCTCACGGACGCATCAGCCTACCCATCCTGCCTTGTCCCCGAAGCCATCACGTACGAGTTTAGCACGGCAGCTCACTTCGCATTCCTCTTTAAGATTTGCAAGCGCAAGTGTGATGAGAACCCAATCTGTATCTTTTCTCCCGTTCGTGGCCTTCGCGCTCAGACCCACGAACAGATCTGGGGCCATACCTTCTCTATTGAGCTCAGCCGCCTCATGACGCACCCTGTTTTCGAGATGGAGGGTACCAACAACCTCACTCTGATCCTTCAGTATGCCGTCATCTGCCGTACTGATGATAGACGCCCTTGGAAGATGCCCCCCATCCCAGACGTCGATCCGCTCAAGCAACTCCGTGGCGTGATGCAGTCATGCTCTGGACCTTTGACCACTCCCATCTCCGAGGTCTTCGCAAGCCACTGCACTAACGAGAGCCCCCCATGCGGCATCAAGACTCGTGACATGAGCCCTACCGACCCTCTTCTTCAGGGACAGAACGACGCCATCAAGGCCTACCTGACAGACCCGAGACACTTGATCTTTGTGATGCTTCAGCTCTCCAAGGTCGTTCAAGAGTCTCCAAACACAGAGGGTCCTTACATCACGACAGAGCGCGGCTTTGACGTCTACAGCGTGACCACGCTCGATCTTCAGAACATCCGCAAGGCCATCGGCGCTATGGAACGTCAATACGGTGAAGGAAATGAGGGAACTGAGGCGGATGATGCGAGTCTGGTTCATTTTCCCTTGGATCTCGTCTTATCCCGCTATGTGATGCATGCCCAACTTGAGGACGTTGCTCCTCATGACTCAGACGAACTGTCGGATCTGATTGTGGAAGGGTGCATGAAGAGAGAGCGGGAGATCTTCGACACCATTCTTGGTCGTAACCGACAGTGAATATTTCACATACTGGCCATCTTTGAGAGTACTTCTTCCTTGAGGTTGGCGTCTGACACATGCCGCTCTCGATCAAATGGTTTGTTTACCCCTCCCCACGAGTACACTTGCTAATATTTCATTGAGAATTGCATTGATCACACGTCGATCACCAGGTGCTCTACTGCAAATGGCTTGGTTAAGTCGTGAACCACACCCTGTTGGATTTGATGTGCGGTAGCCTCGAAGCTTGTTGAATATGCACCCAGATGAACGGGTTATTCATGTTTAAAAGGCATTCACAGATAGAATCCATCCATGGCACACAGCAAAAACACAAAATCACTGATCCATACTTGTTTCTTGTTGCGTGAGTCTTGAACCTTGTCCAGCCATATGTGCACATGGAAGCATCGCAATATCTTTGTTTAGAGTATGACCACAATCAATTAAAGTTCAAATCAACGAACCATCCTGCTCCCCCCGATGATCCGATTTCATGCTTATGGTACCAGTGTTTCACTCCATCATTGACAAGTATCCCACCAAACCCTCAACAAAAGCGATCCATTGTACTCGAGAATGCTCAGCCAGACTCATTTGGGCTTGGTAATGGCGCTTGGGTAGAAGCGAGCATGAGCTGCGTCAAAAATATGATTTTGAAGCTGTTCGTTCCGAGATCTGGTGTCTTCAGGAGTCTTCTCCTTGGATCGACTCTCCCGCAATCGCTCATTTTCTTTGTCAACCGTGCTGAACAGCTTTTCAAGCGCGTCTCTCGACTGTCGGAGCTCTTTGATCAGCATGTCCTTGGTCTCGATGGAGTTGCGCAGGTCTGTCAATGTGTCCTTCAAGAGCTTGATTTCCGCTCGCAGCTGTTCGTTCTCGGGACTTAGTGTGTCCTCGGAGCTTTGAGTTTCCGTTGTCTGTCGTGGCTCATCCTGGAGAGCTTCGACAGCCTTTCTCTTTCTCTTTCGCGCCATTGCTTCCGATTGGTGACTTTCAGCCCTGAAGTGTCGGGAGCGGACTGGTGGTAGGAGGTGAGCTGAAGATGAATCTGTGCCTGGTCAGTAAAAGCCCTTGTGAGTTTGAGTGAAGTTTCGCGACGTACAATTTCTGGGAGACTGTGAACAAACTGTTGGCCTCTTGGTCGCTTTCGCTTCAATCTGAACCTTTGTTGACAAAGTGAGCGAGTAGTGGGCTTGCGAGTTGCGAGATAAAGCGTTGTGTGATAGGCGGCTCAAGTAACACAAGACTTACTCCAAGGCTCTGCCAACTCAGCTCCACTCTCGTTTGTTTACCTCAGCATAGCTCTAGAGCTCGTTGAGCACCGCACGGACCACATTACTCTCTCTCAAAGCGCAGCTTCATGATCTCTTGCACGCCCTCTTCTCCAACTCCAGTTGAAGCCTCAGCAGCAACAATGTCAGTAATCCCAACAGCCTCTCCCCATGGCCGCATCACAACGCGCGATGTAGCATTGGATAGCTGCTAACCTTTTCAAAGTTCACCTGGTCTTTCCATCTCTTCATCTTCATCGCCGCCGACACCATGTGAGCCCCCTACTACAAACAGCCAGGTCTCTCACTGACCACTACAGGCGCCCTGGCCTCTACAGCTGTGAGCCATGTCTCAGAAAAGCCATTGACTGGATTCCCAACAAGCAGATTCCAGAGATCTGTATCGACGAGGAGGACTGTAAGTTGCGCATACATACGCTTTTACCTGTCATGTTTCCGCTAACTCTTCGGCAGTCAACAGAGAGGAGTTTCTTTGCGAGGCCTGCGATCAGGTCTGTTATGATTACCTGGAGAAGAACAGCTACGCGGGTTGCGACGGCGTTAGTTTTAGACATTCTTATTCTCATAATTCGAGTGCTAACGAAATCACAGGGCACTCAGCGCATGGGAAGTCTGCTTGAACGCTTGATCAAGCACATCAAAGTCAATCGTCGCATGACCAAGGAGGAGTATAGCTCCCACCCAAAGACCATCCGGCTTCGCAAGAAGGCCCGTCGTGCTATTGCATCGTATTCGAACAGATCTGACGCCGACACTATGAAGGACCATCGCGCTGAGCACAAGCGCGCCGTTGCCACCAACACGCTCTCAACTTTGATCGACATCAGCAACAGTCTGCGGGTTATCGCCCGGGCCACAGTCCTCAAGAGCGATTTTGACGTCCCTGGGGTGCCTCCCCGCTGTGGTCCCGAAGAGATGCCTGAGGAGTGCCTTTGGAAGTTCCCTCTGGACGAGAATGAGGATGAGGAGAACTAAAGTTGGGAAGTACGTTTACCTGGTATTACGTGGTTGCAATGTCGTATGGGATGAGGCCTCATCAGGCTGTACCTCAGCTATGCAATAGTTACTCTATCGGGTCTTGTACTATTCACTGAACGTGACCCTCTAGAGAAAAATAAGGGTTGTTCTCTCTTCCAAGTCTCTTAGTCGTACCAAGGTACTTACACGAACCCCTCCACTGTTTTTGACTGCAGTGGGCATTCTCAGTGCACCAACAGAACAGGGGGCAGCCCTGTCATTTTCCACCAATCATCTTACACAGACACGCGGGACAAACTTAAATCTCAGAGCACTCCTGCATGTATTGTGAATTAGATATGACACGCTCAAAGACGCGGTTAATGATTTTTTTTATCAAATTCACGTCTTCATGTTTATTTCACACTGTCTGCAGCTCATGGACACTTCACTGTCTGCCTTTGGTGACGCTTCCAGGCACGGCCGCTTCACTGATGGAAATGTGGGGACTGTGGAGCGCAGTCTTTGGTTTACCTTAGTTCTTCCGCGCACTAAGTGCAGTTAGCGCAGCTCAGTGCAGCTCAGCGCTGTACTGCCCGGTCATTGAATCATTTCGCCCGCCAGTGAATCAGACATCATTAATTCACAGCAAGACTGCTGCAAGCTACCAAAAGATGAGCCATATGGCCAGCAAGTATTTCTTGCCATAATTAGAGGCGCGTATTCTTTTCTTTTCCCACCATTCTTTTCATCCTGCTCTCATCTCAACCATTCTTCTCAATCGCACAACATCTCCATCATGAGCAACGAAGAAACCGAAAGTGCTCCCGGGGACGACCAGACCCAAGTCACCCCTACAGACGACCAAGAACCGACATTATATCACATGGGCCTCCCCGGATCATTCCTGGTGGTCGGCCAGTCACTCCGCCTTGTGGGCGCTATCGATGCGCAAGGAAATTTCAGGAGTCTGGCTCTGCAGACCTGCTATGGACTGCCAAGCCATCAACAGAAGGTCAGTGTACATGACTTAGCGGATGGTACTCAACAGATTGTTCTTATCGAAGGAGGAGACGAGGCCTTGAAGATGCTTTTGCTTGCTTATGAAGCTGCAGCAGGATTCTGCCGCGATGAGCGGCTTCGGTCCTTGGAGTATGAGGTGGTTGTGGAGGATGGACGAAACGGAGGTTCTTGAGCTGGTAGCGACAGGTAAGTTGATGGAACGCTCTTCGAACACATGGCTGACAGTTTCAGTGATTCAGGTCCCATATCGCCGCTCTCTTCGACTTCCCCTTTTGTCGACGCTGGCATTGAGACGCCGTGTACAGAGAGAATCGGTAAGACGGCTATCCGCTGGTGCAGACAGGAGGAGCATAAGATATCGACATTGTTTGGATGTATTTGAAGCATTGGGCGGGATACACGATTGCTGGAGATCAACTGGACGTAACGCTTGTCTGTTCATGGTACATTGGGTGTTAGTCAGTATGGTTTGATCAGTCTCTTGGGTATTTCAATGAGCTAAGTAATAAAAAACTCCGAACTTACCCAATTGCGATGTTTGGGAATGTGAGACATGAGACAAGCCATCATACGCCTGATGCTACAGCGTTCTGTTCAATGATTTGGGACATCAAGTGACTGAGCTGTCGAAACTGATGACTCGATGTAATGTGAAAGTTGTGAATGGAAGAAGTTCCCCGTGTCACATGTAAGCTGTCTTTGGCCAGAGAGCAAGCGTGACAACTGACACCCATAATGTCATTGACTCAAGACCCAGAATGCCCGTCGAGAAGTAGGTAGCCCTCAATCCGCTCACATGCTGTTCCATATCTCTCAAGAAGAGAGAAATCACCAAAGACACAAAAACACAATTAGAAAAGCTATTCAAAGAACGGTTGTCGGCACCCTGCCAAGATCGCTGCGGGGGCGGTCGAAACCCCAACCTCTGGCTCAAAACGTTTCATCCTCACTTAAGCGACGCCGTCAACCGACCACTCAGCACAAACAGGCTAAATCAACGTTTCGCATCGTTTCGTCTTTAATTTTCGAGCCAATCATGCTTTAATCAATTGCAACCATATTTCTAAGCTTCAAACGGTTCCTATTAATAGTAGAAACAGAACCGTTTCAGTGGGAGCAGCGTGCTGGAAACAGAAGAGCTTCAGACGAGATGGGTTCTTGAGTGTAAGCGAGCGTTTCTTGAGTCCAGATGGGGAGGCGAAACAGTCGCGTGCTGGAATTAGAAGTGAGGTGGGTGGGAGAGGCCTGTATTCTGGCTCCCTCTCGAGGATGAAAGGTTTGAGGCTATTCTTGTATTTCTTGGCTTCACTGAGGCGAGGACTATAAGTGCCGGACTGTGTTCAGTCTTTTTGCATACCTTCATTATTTTGTATTCAGCCTTCATCCAACAGTGTTATCTATATCATTCAAAGTTCATTTTCTTGATACCCAATACGAGCATTCACATCCCCAAAATGCCTCTTCTTCGAAACATCCACAGCCGACGAACAGCCCGTCAAAGACACATCAACCCTCACCGAATCCTCGCCACAAGCCTCCTTCTTCCCGCCCTCGCTTTAGCAGACGATGAGCCTACATCCTCAGCAGACCAAGTGTCGGAGCCCTTCGTCGACCAAGTGACAGGTCTCACAATGGAGCGCTTCTTTGGTGCCCGAACCTCTTTCGCATTCGCTCTCGCCTTACCCGACGCCGCATCTGCAAACGGAACTGCCGGGTCGTTCATCGGTCAACTACAATTCCCATTGGCGAACGGTGAGGGATGGGGTGCCGCTGGATTGACAGGAGATATGGAGGGCAACTTCATCCTCGCTGCATGGCCTGATGGAAAAGGAGGTGTCATGGCTTCGTTTCGACAGGCGATCGATGAAGATAACCCGGCGGAAGTCAAAGGAAACTTCAAAGTCAGACCGATTCCAGATGGCGTCTCAGTCAACGAGACATCGTTGTTGTACACATTCCTCTGTGAGAACTGTCTCGATAGCACATTGGGTCTCGGTCCCGAAGCTGCTATTGGAAACGCGGTGATGGGCTGGGCACTATCTGAGAGGCCTCCGAGAGGTGACCCTTCAAACCCCGGTGCATTCCTTGGTTTCCACGAAAGGGGCTTTGGACCCTTCACTGCGCGTCTGGCGCAAGCCAAGACAACTGGCTTTGATGCCGTTGCAGCCAAGGCGTTGGATCCAGTGGGTGACTCTGGAAGCGCTGTGGCGACGGTACCTAACGCGTTCCTGGATGGTGGGAGTGATGATGAGGATAGCGGTGACGAGGGAGCTGGAACGGGAGGTGGAGTCGGAGGTGGCAATGATGTTGATGATGACTCTGGAGATGAGTCTGGGGATGAAGACGATGACTAGATGGAAGATAGAGTAGTTAGCACCTCCATTGTTTTCATAATTGTACATCATGGGTTGAGCCGGCGTCTATACTTAGCACACTTCAACAAAAAGTTCCAAGAAGCCTGCCTGCCATTCTGCGAGCGATGTCTGTAGACGAGTTGCCCCAGGTAAGCCTTGTGCAACCACACTCCAGATTGTGGGGCATGCTAGATTAAGGAATGTGATTGGGCAATCAATGACAGGGACAGACGCTCTATAAGCAATTCACTGCCAGGTCACTGGTTCCTGTTACTGGCCTTCTGGTGCTAAAAGAAACGGAGTATATTGCCCCCGCTGGCCGACATTGTTTTGCTTGTTAAGAATTTTCTTCCACCTCTGCTAGCTCTCTTGTTTTAACACAACACAACACCACCGAGATCGTCTGGTCACCAGACTGTACATTTGTTCTTCGTAAGATTGAACGACTCACAGAATACTGGAACTTAGTTGCTGACTTATTAGCCCCGCACGCAAAGATGTCTTCGCGTCAGCCCGAGAATGAGCGCGACGACGCCGAGATTCCTGTATCTGATGGGCCAGAACATGTCACGCCCATTCTACAAGAGAACAAGAGTGCAATCCAGGGCAAGGACACCGGTGCTCTCCTATCCCCCAAAGGCGCTGAAGACGGCTGCGGTGGTAAGTGCAATGCTACCGATGGCGGCGGTTTTGATTGCCATTCTAACAGTCCTCTCAGGCAAGGATTATAATAGCAATGGTCCTAAGACGCAACAGGAGAATAACCTTCGCTCTGCGATGGCGGGCAAGCCATCGTCCATCGAGCCAATCCAGTCAACACCGCCTAGAGACCCTGTCATTGACACAGAAGACCGTCCTCACCAACCTCTCGCAACGGTGGAAAGCCCTGGCTCCGGGTCTTTGAAGCCAGTTCCTGGCCCCGAGCGACTGCAGCTGAGACCTTTGAACTCACGCTTTCGGTCCGCAAGAATTGGATCTATTGGCCCTAGAGATGTGCCTATTCTCTGGGAAAAGGATCGCAAAGAGCGAGAGGAAAAGCATAGAGCAGCAATGGCAAAGCTATGGGACGCTGAGAGATAAACACAAGTGTAATATTAACCCTACACCGATACTGCACATTACTTGCCCATTGATTGTGGTGCTTGGTTCTGTGATGGGTGAAACTATGACTGTGCTGCTAACACTATAGTTCAGTCCCACACTGTGCAAACCCAGTATCTGGGTAGCTGGGGTTGCATCTGAAAAAAGAAACATTACTGTGACCAGGTGGGGGAAGAGGGTTGTTACCTAGTCGCTGGACTCTGCCCTTAGCCACTCATGGCGGATTGTTACTTAAAGCTTATGGCGTCTCCACGAGACATATCAATCCAAAACTCTTAAAATCCCAATTAACTTCAACTTTGGGAAGGCAATATGTGCATAAACTCAATATTGAGAAGTATTCCAATCAAAAGCAGAATAACATACTTTTATGATGGCTCAATCTGTAACCTTATTTGCAGCTGCTGGGGTATATAAGAAGGCGTCCTGACCACCTATGGCATTGGTGACAGAAGTTGTTTGTTCTCATTCACATCTACTAAAGTTGAGTTTGTGCACAAACAGCAGCCACCCGATCTTACACTTTCTCTCCTACACAGCCGTCAAAGAGGCAAAGGAGAACGCCGTGATAGCTTCCAACCACTCGCGCAACCTTCATCTACTTTCCAACATGTCTCAGCAAAAACGCTTTGAAGCGAACATTACAAAACATGAACGGGCTTGTGAAACCCTCCACGACAAGTTCACAAAGCAGTTCAATGCTGAATCCGAGAAAGCCTTCAGCCAAACCTTGAAGGCTATCAGCAACGTTCTCAAGATAGAGCATACGATACTTTCGAGCAAAACGGAATCCGTGTTTGAAGACCTTGAGCGAACCTCGCAAAAGACACGAACTGGTTTCTACGACATCGCGCGACAGGCTCTGCAAGACAAGGCACCAGAAACCGCCGCACTGCGAGAGGAATATGAGGCCAAACTTAAAGCCAGGGATGAAGAGATCAAGGCCCTGAGAGAGTCCGTACATGATCCGTCCGTGACGGACCGAGACGAAGACGACATGATCGCCACGCTCAAAGAGCTGAACCAAACCCTTCGTACTCAACTCCAGGAACGAATGGAGCTATACGGGCTTAAAGAGGAGCAAACGCACCGAATGGCGGTCAAAGAGAGAAGGCAGGTAGAAGAACTAGTGCGGAACAAGGAATCTGAACTCCGAAAGGGTCTGCTCGAGGCGCACAAGATGACTCAAGCGCAAGCAAAGGAAATAGCTCAGCTGTCTCAAAAGGTCGAAGAAGATGCCGAGATGATCAAAGGTCTCATGGAACACAATGAGGAGCTATCGTCCGATAGATTCATGTTGTATAACAAACTGGACGTCAAGACCAGTGAGATCGCTGAACTGAAACAGCAGAGAGGTGTTTAAGCCTCGAGGGCTGGTCTGAAGGACTTCACGATGCTTTTGGGGTTCAGATTGCGATTTAGGGTGTGGAAGTCTTCCGGGGAAGATGAATTCAAAAAAGCATGGGGAAACTGAAGGAAAGGCGATATTATTTTGTCCTGGCGTCTTGTCCCTCCCTTTTATTGGTTCATTTCAGCAACGGTTGGAGCCTTACACTTTTTAGAGAATCTTGTTGATCTAGAAACTTGAGCTTAATTAACCTATGGTCTTGGCACTGCCTGGATAACGAAGGCACCCGAAATGGTTCAAGTAATATAATCATAATTTGGTATTTGCTCAGATATGGAACGTACAGCAAATGAGAACGGGGTGATGCTTCAGGATTGAACTTGGCTTTCCTCAGCAGACGTAGCTGGATAGTTTTCCTTTGTCCTTACTGACATTTTTCCTCACAGCAATGCACATATTTGAATGAATTGTTACAGAGAGCGATCATGATTGTATATTCTTGATACTGTCATACTATGGTACAGCTCACCTCAGAATCAAGTCCAAGCACAACGTGGGCCGCTTCAGACACCCAGAATGACGACTTGACAATACTGGGGGAAGGCCAGACACCTCCTAAGCACCTTGCTTCTGGTCTGCACCCTCGCTCTCCTCCGAGCTCTGAACTTCCAGTTCCTCGGAGCTTCTCTCAGCCAGTACACTGACGTCTCACTCGGTACCAGCTGAGGTGACATTGCCGGCCTGGTCATGGTTATCGGCATCCATGTCGACATCTTCATCGTCCTCATCGTCTGACGAAAAGTCGTCTATGACCGCCTGCAAGATCGCAGCTTCTTTGCGTCGTCGCGACTCGAGAAGAATAGTACGAGCTATGCTCTCCATCGTGGAGGCCTCCTCCTTTCTGGGGGTTTGAGCCCCATACGGCGGATGGGCGGCAAGGGCCTCGACACTTTCCCAAGTGGTCGTGGCAGGGTCCTGGACCAATTGGCGGTTGCCGATGGTAGGACAGAGACTTGCGTCGACATCGTCCTGTAGCTGCGCAATGAGATCAGCCGGCAGCGCCATGGTGAAGGTCTGTGACCAAGGGTACCCGTCTGGCTTCTCGACAGGACAAGCTTCTCGGACCAGCTCCATCCATACGTTGGCTGGAGCAAACGCGGGCATGTTCCGGCGAGAAATGACTATGGCTTACATCTTGCCCTCCACGGACATCTCCTTGAACTTCCGGCACTGTCCAAGATTGTGGAAGGTAGTGTCGCAGATGGTACAGCCTTGCATAAGACCATTGTCTGCGGCGTGAAGACAGTACATCAGAGTGTGGGTGCAAGAACCACACCCAACACAACGCAACTGTGTCTGTGTGCCCTTCGACACACGTTCACCATCCTCGTCATTTATAGAACCACTTCTAGCACGTCCCGACGACTCACCAACTGTCTCTTCGGGATCGACCGGAGGGAGTGCCAGTTGTCTCTGGCGAGATGAGGGTTCCCCATAGTTCCCTCGAGGACCGGCGGGAAGAGAAGATTGTAGGGCTTCAGGAAGAGCGGAAGGATCCTCGATGAAGTCGCCAAGAGTATTGCCAGCCCGGCGTCTCTTTGCGCCGACAGCTTCCATGACCGGTGAATCCTCCGACCATACGATGACCTGGAGCACTTTACCCTCTTCTTTGGCCACGTCATGGATGGCGTCCCAGGCCTGCCTGTTATCAGCACTGAACTGGAGAAGCTGACCACCAGCCACTTGGCCAGCATCGGCCAGGGTGTTCCTGCTGGAACCCGTGTTTCTGTTGTCCATGCCAACAGAGGTGCGACCAAGTCCGATCGAAGCAGATGTCATCTCGACATCTCCAGGCCCAAGTAACTCGGCAGATCCTTGGGAGGGTTGGGAGCTACCAGCACCCGAAGCATCACGTTCTTGCTGACCGTTCGCCGGAGCAGCACGAGCGGGTTGCTTACCCTTTCCCTGGCGCTTTTCAAGCGGCTTCTCGGAACTTCCGTCACCGTTGTTTTCGTTCTTATCAGCCATTTTAACTAAATGCCGAGTATTGTGACGCGCGTTTGTGAATCGTGATGTAGAAAAAGTGTGAGTGCGCGTTGTTGTTGTTGTTGCAAAACGAAATCCCGACTGCACGAGAAGAAATGAGAATATTGGACGAATGGCAAAGGTGGGGCCACTTAGCAGCGCGCTTTTCCAACCTTTGCATATGGGTGAGTAGTAGCTTGTGTAACCCCGAATCAAAGACTACACCTACTGTATGGATGCTGCTTTTTACTTATATAATCTTTTTAAAAGTATTTATTAACTTATTATAAATAATAAAAAAGTAGTTTTTTTTTAAAATATATATATAAGCTTTTAAAGATAATATAAGTATTAAACTACTTAATAATATATAAAAAAATTTTAAAGCTTATAAATACTTTTTAAAAAACTACTTTTTTATTATTTATAATAAGTTAAAAACTACTTTTTCATTATAAAAAGAATTAAATAAAATATTAATATAAGTTTAATAT